>KK901819.1:0-53727 GCA_000696445.1 Aquilaria agallochum
CATCAGCTTTAGAATTCCATGGCTTAGAATAATTAATTGGAAAATTTTGAGAATGAAAATTATTGTTTTACCTTTGTTTTAATGTTTATTAATGTCACAGCAATTATTTTTACTTCAATTATTTTTGTCTGATTTAATTGTCAAATTGACCAGAATGGCTCAATTGGGACATGATAAATAAGATATGGTACTTCAATATGATAACCTTAAGTAGGGTACTCATTTAAGACACAAAAATAAGTTAAGGGACCCCCCGAAGAAATTTACTCTATATTAATTATGTGTAAAATGTTTTAAGTATTTATATACACACCTACACATTTTTAATGGGCAAAATGGGCAAATATGTCACTAAGGCTTATGAGGAAAGTAATTTTTCCATTGAACCTTTTTTTTTCAAGCAATTTTGCCTTTAGTATTTTCAAATGATGCAAATTTGTTATCAATATTTTTTGTTCGAAGCAAATCTACCTCTGGCTATTTTTTTTTTAACATGGAAAACATGAAACAATAAGAAAAATACAAGTTTCAATTCCAAGTTTTATTACTTAACACCCTGGCCCTTAAGTTTTTAAATATATCATTTTCACCATTGTCTTCATGACAGCAACTTTTTGTACCATTTGCCACCCTTTATCATTTCTACCACTGGCGCTACCTCTACTCTTTCACACATTCTAACAACATTTCTTAGAACAAACTTTGATCAAACATGATTCAATTGATACAAGTAGGATTGAATTTAAAGAAACTACAATTTTGGAATAAAAGATAGATGGTAGTGGTGGTGGAGAGTTATTCGGCAACAATGAGGAAGGTGAAAACAAGAAAGCTCAGCAATATAAATGTGTGGTCAAACACAGTGTTTTAACTAATTTAGGTGCTAGGAAATTTTTTAGTAGCCAAAAGTTAAAAAGAAAAGTTTCAGGAATTAGTTTAAGAGATATGTCATGAAATATTCTCTGAATAAACCTATTAAGTGCGTGATATGTCTATCATTTTGCCCTTATTTGATGTATTTCATGACAATAATTGCTAGAATTAGGATCATTCTAGTGTTATTCTTATGTTTTGCAGACAAAGGCAATTGGAGCAGAAAATGGGTACATTACAAGCCATTTTTGGACCTTTTCTTGGCAAATTCAAGTTCAAGTGAAAAGAATGAAAGTTGTAGTCATTTTTCTTAATTTCACATGGGTTTTTGAATCGTCACAACCGGATACATATGCGCAAAACTATGGTCAAAATATTGAAAGGTGTCAATGCTATCAAATGCCAACACTGTCACGCCAAGACCTACTCTGTTTATAAAAATCCTTGGGCAACAGTCATGAAAATGGATCCCCTTTGACCTCAAACCCTCCAACTCCCCTTTTGTATTAATTTTCTAAAGGTTTTCATGAATCGGGAAGCTAGGAAGCCAATTTCATGCATATTATTGCCTGAATTAAAGTGAGAGCTATTCTACCACATGGATTTCTACTTGGAGTTTGTTCTCTTAACTTTTTTTTATTTAGTGTAAGATTTTTATAAATATGTATAAATTTGTTATTTATATGGATGTTGTGAATCATTTGGGATAATTTAATTCTTGTAAATACATAACTTATTGATTATTTTCATGATTTGTTAGCTCTTTGTTTATGCTTGAATTTGTTATTCATTTGTTGGCTGCTTGTATTGAACAACTTCCTAAATTTAGGAAAAAGTCAAGAGAAAATTTTTAAGTATGAAAAGGGCTAATAGAGCATAGGTAATAAGTAGATTTAGGAGAATTATCGTTCCTACGAAACCTTAAAGGAAAACTTGAGCTTAAGAGTTCCCAAGACAACTAGTTAGCATGAGAATATTTAATGAGTTATAAGGAACGAATTGGTCCTGCCTTGAGAAATGAGGGTTGACACTTCTGAGTTTTCTGGCCTAACTTTTGGGAAATATGATTTTAGTTAAGTAAGTGCTTGTGTTAAAACTATGTCTATATAACAACCATTTGATTAAAACTCTTTAAAAACTTTGTAAATATGTGTTTATGATAGTTTAGGAGTGAAATGGGCCAGCCCGAGCCCGAGCCCACTAAGCTCAAGCTCGGGCCCTTTGAAGTTCGATACTACTCAAGCTCGAGCTCGAATTACTCAAGCCCAATTTTTTTAGGCTCGAGTTCGGCTCGAAACGGGCTCAAGCTCAGCCCGAAAGCTTGTCAAGGTCAAATGACACATATAGATTTGTAGGTATCATAATTATAATTTAGATAAAATATGGGAGTAAAACTTGTAATTTTTTACATAGATAACGAGAGAAGGGAAAATTTTATAACTTGTCCCAAACTTTATAATCTTTTGTTATTTTACCTTGATTTTGTAAATTCGATGAATGAGCCATCATCTTCCTTAATATGTCGACTGAGCCACCGCAATTCGTCATCTGTTGTCGCATCAACTTTTGGGCTTTGGAAGACGGCCTCAGCTTCATCCCTTAACTAGTCTTAGTACCACAAGACAGAAGAATTTACGATCGAAATCTGCAATTAGAATATACAACTAATTCCCAAGTCGATTGTGCGATTGGAGCTACGATTGTTGGCAGCGTCACAGGGCAGAAGCTATTCTGATTGTATGGTCCTAATTTTGAGTGGAAAAGGCTGGAAAAACATGAGTGGTATCAATGGATCGGAGAACAGCTGTTTCCATAGCTGAAAACAGAGACATGGCCAACGGAAAGTTGAATATCTTCGCGAAATCGGTGGAGATCATCATCGATCTTTAGTATCATTATCGTGCTTGCCGCCATTGATCTTGGTGGTGCCATGGTGGCTGACTGGGTGCGTGGGTCGATAGCTCTTGGGGTAGTTCGAATATAAGGAAGCAAAGGTGTTAAGGACTTAAAACCTAATGGGTCAAGTAAAGGAAAGGCTTGAATATCATGAGGCTTTCCAGCCCGAAAGGCCATTAAGCTCATAGGGCCAAATATCATAAGGCTCGAACTCGACCCCAAATTTATTTGAGCCAATTTTTCAGCTAACCTAAACTCGAGCTCGAGCTCAAGTTACCCAAAAAAAACCCGGTTCTTTATCACCCCATGGATAGTTGTGAAGTTCATTTGGTTTGGTGATTCGGTGATCCATAATTTTGGTAGTTTAGTATCTTGTTTCTTATTTCCATAGTTTGTTTGCTCTAACTATAGTAAGGTCATCATACTTTGGTATTTGATTAAATTTTTTGCCATACAGTTTCTTATGGGATCGATACCTGAGTCACCACTACTACAATTGACACTGTATACAGGTGAGATTAAAGTTAAAGTTGAGAAATTTTTTTATAAACTTCAGTTTCATGACAAAATTTTTTGGCTAATTACTTTTTTCGTCCCCAGCAAAACCATTTAACAATTATTGTCAAATTTGCCTACAACGGAAACTTTAATTGGAAATTTGTCTACAAAAAATTTCAGTGCCAAAATTACTATACCTATAAACTTTAGCGCTAAATTTGACCCTTTGACTTTTTAGTGGTTACTATAGTTTATACGCTATATATTTTATATATTATATGTACAATATATAACTAGTGTTTTGAAGTGTTGACATTGTTGTGGGGTTTGAATGAGGCTTATCGTCAAGGGTTCCATAGGTTTCTCTTAGAATCCGATTCTCAGATGTTGATTTTAGAAATTTTAAGCTCTCATGTTCATTTGTTGTTTTACTTTTGAGCCATTATTAGTGAGGCTTGTCGTCTTAGGATCAATTTCTCTTCTTGCATTTTTTCCCGTGTTCGTTGTTAGGTTAAGGTGTTGCTCATTATATTACTCGAAATGGATTAGAATGCTTAAATCGATCTTCTTGTAGGTTCCTTTTCCCAATTGGCTATGTAATGCTCTTTTAGGTGATCAACATATTGATCTATGAATCTTACCTCGAGAAAAATATAATATATAACTAATATATCTGAGACACCACAATGCATTACTAGTATTATACCATGCTGTTGACAAACAATTCACCATTACCAATGCAGTTCATCCCCATCAAAAGATTTGTTGTTTTACAATTTTTTTCTATTTCTAGTCCTCAAGATAAGGGTGTTCATGGTGCGGTTTTATGCAATTTAAAGTCAAACCCATAATCACACCGCATAGTAAAATGGTTTTACAATTTGAAATCATAACCTCACTGCTTTGTATATAAATCCAAAAAAAAATTGCACTGCATAAATGCGATTTAGTGGCGGTTTGGTTGTGGTTTTTCATGTCACAAATCTACCATACTAAATCCAAATAAATTAATACAAGTACATAACATAAACAAGAAAAAAAAATAGAATTCAATCCATTAATCAACACACATGAGAAATAAAAAATTTAAATCAGTTAAATTTATCATCCTAAATTCCTACACATATGAAAGTTAGAAACGCCTTATCTGTTTTCCAATATTTTCATCGCAAACACACATAAGAAAGTCATTGTATACTTTTCAATGTTTCCATTAGAAACAAACATAAAAAAACTCATTGTCTACTTTTCTATCACCAACACATATAAATAAGAAATTTTTTGTCTGTAATGTTTCATCACTCTCACATCTCTGTCTACCTTAGATTTATTTGAGGAATTAGGAAATTAGCAATGCACAACAGGACAACAAAGCTAACATAACAGTATTGTATTGGTCTTCTCCTATCAGGCTCATTGGACTTCCTTAATCTTAGGCTTAGGAAATTAGTATTAAACGGTAGCAAAGAGAATAAGAGAGAGAGGATTATATTGGATTAAGTCTTTCTTATTTGGCTAATGCGGTTTTTATCAGGCTATAACATTTAAAATTGCAACTATACTATATAATATTTGGTTTTAAAATTTTTTTACCCAAACCATGGCCATAACCGCATAAAATCACAAATATTTAATTTGGCGTGGATCAATTAATAATGTTTTACAGGTTGATAGGATTTGATGCACACTACTACTGCAGGAGCCACGGGCATAGGGATGTCATTGGATGTCCAATCCAATGGCCATCCGGTTGCATCTGATCCTATAAGTTGGATTTTTTTAGCAATTAATTGAGTTTGAATTGGATATGATTTTTCTTTTTCCATTCGCTAACGAGTTTAGGTAGGATGTTAGGTTAGGGTTCATTGGCCCCACATCTGACCTATGTGTGTGTGTGTGTGTGTGTGTGTGTGTGTGTGTGTGTAACATATTACTATTAATTATGTGATGAAAATAAAAGTATATCGAATAAGCTATATGAAATTAAAAACAACCATGAGTTGCTTAATAGATAAATATTTTTAACAGTAACAAATGTAATATTAAAAATGACATGACTCAATAAAATTATAATTATAAAAATATAATCAATGAATAGATTTTAGCTAACTCAAGCTATCTAAAAATGAATATAATATAAATATAATATGGATATAAAAATTATTTACCAACCTCTTCCAAACCAAATCCACCTATTGCATCCTAGACGAATAAGGAGTCGTCACTCCTCACAACGCCGACGAACAATGGCCACCGTAGTATCTTATTCTGCTGCACTGAACTCTCCCCGGCCGCTCCACTCATTTCCATGTCGCTCGCATGGGCACAACTCGCTATCATGGCTCTCTTCATTTCCGACCTTCGGTATCCATATCCACAAGCCCACTCCTCCTCCTCCCGTTCGTCGCCAGGTACTTGTTTCACTCTTATCGATCAGTTAAAATCTTATTGTGCCTCTGCTGTGGCCCTTTATTTGAATTTTCGAACATTTGAGGTGATGTTGCAACCTTGTGCATCATTGATTTTCTTTTCTCAGCTTTCAACATGCTGAAGCTTCGTAATTTTTTGTTTGTTTGAAGCAATCAATAGTAGTAGTTTTCTTCTTTACAATAATATTTCTGCAAATATAGAAGACGAGTTTTTCAATTCCATCAAAGATAACATCAAGTAAACAAATAAGAGAATTTTGGAAAAGAAAACTAAGAAAATTTGGGTTCGTCATTACTCAAGATTAAATCACTTGGGTACGGGCTATGTTACAGGGCTTGATGAAACTGGGTTAGTGTTCTTAGTTTGCTGTGCTATGGCTAGCTATCCCTGCTTGTTAATTATTGATATGTTGGAGAGAATTTACAGAAAATACGTCGCGAACTGTGGTTGTGTGTGCGCGACTGGAAGATAGGTAAAAACTACTTGATCAGTTACAAACCTTAATTTTCTTGTTTGTTAGACACTTGGACATGATTCTTGTGATGTTAATACTGAGGTCACTCATCAATAATAAATCTTAGCTTAGCAGATTGGTAAATCTATCGGCTTTGACTTCCTTTTATCTATGGACTTGGAGTCTTTAATCAGTTGGAATGGCTTTTGCTGTCCATAGTAGTCCAGGGGTTGAACCTACATATCTACCTTTATTACAAAACTGCAAAAAGGGCTATTGAGCTCGTTAGATCCTCTCACTTCATCTACACTGATGGAACTCCTCAATGGACAGCACCTGCTCTGGATACCCCTTATCAGCTTCTTTATTGGTAGGCAGAGACGTTTCTTACTCCCATTTTGTTCTTATGGAAGGGTTGTGATTCATGTGAGCCATACCTAGCAGAAACATAATCTGCTTGCTCTCGTGGCTCAGAATAAGGTGCCACGTTTGTTTGGCATGCAACTTGGACTTAGTTTAAGGAGTCCTTCGGGTTTTCTTGTACAGATTTTCACTCTCGCTGTCTAGTATTGATCTTATTTAGGTTGTATTCAGTGTTGGAGATATTCTTGCTATGGATAAAAACAAAAAGGGGAACTGATGGATTTTCCTATTTCAACACCCTCGGTATTGTCTAGAATTTTTCAACTGTATAAAAGTCATTCTGGGAACCCGGAACTTGTGTTTTTGTTGGTTTTCTTTGCTGGGATATAGGTGATATGGGAGTTATTTTAAAACTCACTCTGTCCCATATTTTTTACACCATTTGTATTTTTCGCTTAGTTTGACTTGAATTTATTCATATTAGTATTTGTTCAAAAAAAATTAAAAAAAATATATTTAGAAATGATATGTCTTGATTTATCATTCTTATATAAAAGTTTTTCATTTATATACTAAAATATTGAAAATAGAAAATCATAGATTAATTGCTGAAAAGTAAATGATGCAAAAAATATGAAACAGATGGAGTATTAGATTTCGGTGGTTGTCTTTTTGTTCACTTTGTCAAGTGATAAAAGAATTATATTAGTGTTTTTTATATTTAGGTCCCTGTTGTCCAAGCTGCATGGACCCGGAGATCACGCAGTGAAGCAGCAGAGAGACCCAGCAGGAAATCGTGGAAGCAGCGAACTGATATGTACATGAGGCCTTTTCTACTTAATGTTTTCTTCTCAAAGAAATTTATCCATGCAAAGGTGATGCACCGGGGTACAAGTAAGGTTATGTCAGTAGCTACCACAAACGCCAAGGATCTCAGGTACACCTTACCTTCTCTCACTGATCAAAATGCATGCCGAGTTATTGGTGAACTTATTGCTGAGAGATCAAAAGAAGCCGATGTATATGCAATGTCCTATGAGCCTAGAAAAGGTGAACGTATTGAAGGTAAGCTAGGGATTGTTCTTGATACCATAAAAGAAAACGGTATCATATTTGTATGAGGGCATTAGTGCATGATCATTTACAACAGATAAATGAGTGAATATGTTCACATAGAGCATGTTATGAAACATCCAGATCCTGGAAGGATCGTACAATTGACAAGTGTATTTGCAAAGGCCTGAGAGAACCTGTTTTGATTTTATGACGGGAATAGGGCTGTCGATCAGCAAGTGATTCAACCGTTCAAGTCAAATTCACATGTTGCGCTTTTGCCTATATCAGGGTGTTTATTGGTGCAGCAGAATGCAAACAAGTAACAGATAACGTTCAAATTATCATTCAAATATCATAACACAAAAATGATATTTCTTTCATTTACAACTATACATACACGTAAATTAGTTGTTCTATTACTCAGATAATTACATGGTAGAAGACGCTTTCCCTTTCATGGCATAAACAATAAGTCCACCTTCGGAAGAAATAATACTCTACTGAACATCACACACATCTTCACTCATGAAATCGACGTCAGGAGGGGTGACCCTCTTCCTAAGCAACATGTCCACTGTAGGACATACTCTCTTCCGCCCACCTCTAGGCATCGACAGTAACTGCTCATCAGATTCCAGGAAATCTCCCTAACAAATAGAGATTGACAAACTTAGCATCCACCTCCACAGTTTTTTTTTGGGGCGCTCATGAAACAAAGAATAGGGCAAAAGAATTCACCGGAGTAAAAATATGGCAACCAGACTTCTCATGTTGATCCCTGACATGCTTGAACGAGAATCTCTGGCCACATCCTGCGAAGCTACAGGCAAAGGGTTTATGTCCATAGTGCACAGCCTTGACATGCTGACTGAGATTTGATTTCTGCAATAAAATTATTTGTCAATAACAAAGGCCATTTGATGCTTCGAGGGGGATGAGATACTGGAAACCAATAGATTCCGATAGAAGTAGGAAGTTAAAATAACTTTCAATTCTATTCCACATCCTAGGTATCTTACAGTCGCAAAAGTATGGTCACAGCCCCCGAAATCACATTTGATCCTCTTTGAAGGGATTTGTGATTCATGTGTGCGTAAATGCCTCCGAATATTCTTTTTAAGCTGCTTGGCCCCACAAACTTCACAAGTGATATGCTGGTGGCAAGACTGCACATGGGCCCTCAAGCACTCCTCGTTTGTAAAGAATTTCATACATGTTGGTTCAGAACAGAAAGCCTCCACTGAATCCAACTTCACTGGAACAACAAATGCACACAGAGTTCAGTATCATTAACGTTCACAAGGCTGAAAGTGTACAGAATCAAGTCAACTTACCATGGGAATCTGCATGCTTTTTAAGCTTCGATGCATATTTAAACGCCTTTCCACAGCCCACTTCAGGGCAAATATGTTTCTCCTTGCTTTGAACCAAGGACGGGGAATCCTTGCTGTGCACTTTCTTCATGTGTACTTTCATGTTGCTTTTATATGAGAACTCTTGCTTGCAGCCATCAATAGGACATACATATGCTTTTCCTCGGTGCTGACGAAGGTGGATATACAAATGGTCTTTTCTTTTGTAACTGGCATTGCAACCATCAAATGTGCAGACAAATGGCCTCTGCAAAAAAATCCAAAGAATTACTGGTTGCAATTTCACACATAACTCTCAACTTAACAAATAGTATGCCATGGGGAAAATTTCCTTCAAACCTCAAATTGAATTATTGCGTGACAGAGGCTTACTTGATGGAGCTTCTCAGGTGGTCGCCCATCCTGATACTGGTCCACCAAAGTTGAAAAACCAAGCCTCTTGCATTTTGGAGTTCTTTCAGTGGGATCCAATGCTTCACGCTACAAAATCCATAGGGTGTAACAAATCTTTCCTGCAAAGTTATTTCGTTCTTAATGTCTCCTAGACAGAGAGTAACAATGAAGCACTAAAAAACCTAAAGACACTACTATCATCTATTGCTGTGTATGACATAAGTTGGACCCCGACAGGCAACCGCCATGGAATAGGAACACATGCAAACAATCAATAATGAGAGAGAGAGAGAGAGAGAGATACTTGATATGCAAACAATGCTAATCATCAATGAATCCAGTCAAACATACAGGATTCCCATTTCTTACATTGATCAAAAGACTTCAATTTGAGACTGCTTTTTTACTGACAGAAGATAACTTTAAGTAGACTGAGACGAGATTCTTATAGCTGGGCCAAATTTTTCTGATCGATATTTTTTCCATGTCATAAAAATTTGAAATTAAATGCAACAAATAAAACCTCAATCCAGTGAGGATTTAGAGGACGCGTAAAATGGATAAATGTAAGTTATCACATGAATAACGGAAAAAAAAAGTGCAACAGGCAGACCAGAACAAGGGGCTAACTAGCAGCAGAGATTTAAACTGTTCAAAAGTTCTCAGAATGTTGATACAAGTAAAAGTAAAAGCATATCAGAAGGCCAAGGAACCCAACGCTTGATCATTAGACAGACCATAGGGTGCACAAGAGTGCAATACAACTACAAACTGTCTGAAGAGAGGAAGCACAAACGATAGGCTATAAACTGAATATAAGTAGAAGCAGATGCATGACCAACAGACGACAAATAAGTTTCAGGGGTCAGCACACATCTGATTCATAGAAAAAACATGGGTTTACATGACAGTTTGCATTCACGGGCAATACCTCATCAGAATGGCTTAGCTTGTGTTGTTGAAGATGAGAGGGCTTCTTAAAAGTTGCGCCACATTCTTCACAAGTATTTGATTCCACACCTGGCTCGCTACCCCCAAAAACATTTTTCTTCTCCATCTCCTCCTAAACACAGAGATGACTGAATTGAACCACAGCTGTAACATGTCCTTTGAAAGATGCAATTCACATCACAAACAATCAATAACGACATTCTTCAGTACCTTGTATCAATTTGATTCAAAATAAATCCACCTTCACTGCCAATACACCAGCATGCTTAAAAATCCGGAACTAAAGATTCATTGTATTGCCTACACTAGAACTCGTCATATGTTTTAGATCAATTTGACGTTAATAGTATCTTTGAGCTTTGTCAAAATCAATCCTAAAATTTGGATAAACAAAAAAGTAAATCCTACCACTTTAAGATCACAGTCACAGCTTATGTTTGCCCTCTGTATTAAACCAACTGAAAAAAATGACACCAAACATAGAGCCAACTTCTCACAGAAATAGCCAGGTCACGTAATTTAGTACATCTGTCATCTTTCACAACCAACATCATTTTTCACAGAAAACACCCAATTAGAATAGATTATAACCAGCAAACTTAAGAAGAACCCAAGATCTGTCACCACCAGTAAGCTCGCGTCTAGTGGAAGGAAATTTCAAAACCCTAGTCAAGTCAATAGGGAACAAAACTAGCCTCTGACGATAACCTTGCATAGCAAAGAGAACGAGCATTACCTTGTGGTGAGCGGCCATGTGAGAGGTGATGAGAACTTTCTTGGATCTACAGATCCCGCAGTAATCGCAATAATAACGCCTTATATCTCTTTTCAGTGGAACTTGATTATCTTCCTCCATTTGTCTGGTTCCCTAAGTTGATAAGATGGGAGATCAGAGATCCGAAGAAAAGAGGCTCACGGGGCGCAGTTGTGGGAAGCAGTATATAGAACGTAGCTCGACTTAGTGGCGCCGGGTGAGGGTTGAAACCCTAACAGCCGCAAAATTTTACAATTTGCAACTTAACCCGCTAAATTTGCCTCCATAAGCAGTTCGGGCCTTTATTCCTAGGATGTCGAAAAAAAATTCCCTATCTGCCGCTACCCGTGGGCCAGGCCACTCGAACATGAATCCAATCCTACCCGCAAAAGTAATAAGAAAAATATAAATTTAATTAATCCTATTCGACGCTATATGAATCACTCCAAATTAATATATTTATATTTAAAATAAGATTTTATTTTAAAATAAAATTTATAATTTAACATAATTTACCATATATTAGTTTAATTTATGATTTTTTAGTTATTAATTAATTTTAAATATATTCATTCATTTGAAAATATACATAAAAATATAAAAAAAAGTTTTAAAAAATAAACATATGCCTTAAATGGGTTGGTGGGTAGTACTCGCCTACCCGCAAGACAGATACTGCCTAAACTTAATTACTCGTGGGGAGGGTTTGAGATTAGCTAAACCCTGACTATTGAAATCACTATTTATTCCTCTCATTTTGAACTAATATGTACATATCAGAGTTAGTGCCGACCTGTATCTTATAATCAGTTTCCGACCAACATTGATTTCAGTATTATCAAAAAATTCTATTGATTTTAAGGCTACTTTGTGCAACTATAAAAATTGATTCACATCCTAAGTGCATTAGCCAATGGCTAATGAGTGAGGAATGCTCAACTGAGATCAAAATTTTGAACCCTACATACATCACTTTTTCCTTAAATGTTGCATATGCTAATTTAATGGCCTTTCGGGTTCTAGAAAAGCTAACGCCCTCTCCTACTTAAATATCTACGGCCTAATGACCTATTTGACCCCTGTACTATGATGACTCGACTATTTGCTCCCTTAGGCTTTTGAGGGGTCATAATTGGTCCCTGAACCTTAATGACTGGGACACTTTACTCCATTGACTCAATAAATCAGATGTTTTCCATTAACTATGTAACTGAATTGCATCTAGTTGTACAACTTAAAATTTCAAGCCTCTAATTGTACAAACCAATAACTTTAGGACTTAAACTATAATTAAACCCATAGAAACCAGAAATCGATGAGATTTTGATGCGATTAAGGCACAATTCTGGCGGTCTCAATTCTAACGCAATCCACAATCTCAATTATGGCACGATTCCGATGCGGTCTAATGCAATTCCAACATTCCCAATTTCGACGCGATTTTGAGACTTTTCGATAATCTTGATTTCGGCATGATCAAATATGGAACGACCCGATGAATCGAGTCTAGGAAATTGAGGAAGGCAAATCAAGGCCAGCTAATCGAGGAACGAACAAATGTGAAAAACGACGGACAGGAAGAGGATGAGACAAATTGAGAAACGGATGGGCAAACGGGTGATGGGCGAGGCTAGCAGGACGAACAATGACTAATGGATGAGGTGAGGTCAGCAAGATGAGACGGACAGACAAGCGATGACCGGCGGATAAGGCTGGTAGGACAAGACAAGATAAAGGAAGTAGTAAAAGTGGAGGAGTCAAAACAAGTAGGTCCGAACGATGAAAATCTAGAAAATTAAGTAGCAATTGTGCCATTTTTTCATTTTTAAATAAATGGAAGCTAAGTAAATGAAATAAAGAATCTCGGTTATTAAAGTTTAGAGCTCGATTATGACTCTCCAAAAGTCTAGGGGAACGAATGGCCGAGTCACTATAGCACATACGTCAAATAGGTTATTAGGCCAATATCTATGTACTTTTTTAACTTTATGCATTTGTATATATACTTCTGAATAACAAAAAAAAAATCAATTCACTTATTTTCAAATTTACATCTTTTTTCTCTAAAATTAATTTCATGGAAGTTAAAATTTTATCAATTTGATACTTACTTGAATCATATGTTCTATAAAGGAATTACAAATTTTATGATTCTTTACCATTACACATTAAAAGTACCTCTCCATCCAATAAATGATTATCTATTTTTCTGTGCACGAATATTAAATTGTATGTGGTATATGATATTTTTTCAACTCAACCCCTGAAACTAAAAAAAAAAAGACTTCTCTTTAGGTTTTGTGTGTTAAGAATTTATATGATGATTAAAAAAAGAATTTTTTTTTTAAATTTTGTGCATTGAAAGTTTAATTAATGGTAATAATGTAAATTACATGTTAAAAAAATTTTAAAGATAAGCAGTTCAAATTTTGTTAGAAAACTTAAAAAAGAATATCATTTGTCTTTTTTAAAACAAATGAAGTGTATAATTAATAACAAATTTATAAGTTTTTTTTTTTAGAAAATGTCTTAAATGTGATTTTGGGGTTTTCATGAGCTTTGAGAGATGGAATATATAAGGCCCCACAAGTTTAGGCACAATTTGTTTATACTCAATTTCGACTAATTAAAAATGATTTATTTTATTACTTAAATTTTTAATTTGGAATCATTAATAATTTAAAAACTAATGCTATATGTATATTAAGGGGGTCCATGAATCCCATTTCTTCTATGAAATTGTTAATAATAGACCTTCTATGAAATTGTTAACAATAGATGTATAATTTTGTAACAGACTCTATAATTTTCATAACATCTAATGGAATAAGAAAACAGGTCACCTAAAAAAGTACCCACAAAATCAAATTATCTTTATAAACAATTTTCTAACAAAAGTCATATATTTGCCTCTAAACTTTCATATATTTTTCCACTTAGACTTTGAACATTTTTCACTATTTTTTTCTTTTAAACATATTGAAAATTTAAAGAGCTAATCGGGCACAAAATAAAGTCAATGAGTCAACAAGGAAGAAACACATAAGTTTAAAGGGTAAACCAAGACCTTGTCTTTTAAATTTTATAGGGATTACATAACCTCACCATCTATTTCTATAATTCATATACTATAATTTTATAACTATAGTTGAAGCTGTTTAACCAATGATAGAAAAATAAATGCTAAATTTAAGTATATTTTTCATACTTTCTTCTAAAAATTAATTTTTATCACTGTTTTTTACATATAAATTTGTAAGTTTTATCATATAATGTTATTATTTAGTATTTATATACGTAAAAAAAGACCCACCTTTGTAGAATTCTTAGATTTGCCACTGCTCTCACCCTATAATTGCCTTAAAATTTATGATTTATAAATAGGGAATGGATTTTTTTGTACTAACATTTTAGATAATTTTTTTATTCTTATTCTTAAAAAATTTAAATTTTCTAAATGAGTCCTAGAACTTTGAAATTGTTTAAACAATTAGTCCTAAAAATTTCCATTTTTCAAATTGAATCTTAAAACTTTGAAACTTTGTAAGTAGTTTATGGCAACCCTAGGCCGCCTGTGGCTGCCCACTGCCTAGGATTGCTAGGAATTCACGGAATTCCCAAGTTTTGGGTTGTAATTGTTGGTTTCTATACTTGTGATAAAAATTAATACACGTGTCCTAAACTTACTAACCTATATGCTAGCATTAAATAATGCATGATTCGCTTTGGCAAGGAAATCTAATTTATAAAATAAAACATTCAAAACATTGGCAAATTCGTACTTTAAAATAATAGTAAAACTAGCCAAATCCATGAACATATTTCCTACAAGCATCAACCATATGTACATTATTCAATTATGTACATGAATCACAAACCAAAACATAAACTAACCAATGTTGCTAAAGGCATCTAGTACAACTAAGTACTCAAGCATAACCTACTGAAATGACCATACTAGGCTAACCACCTAAGCTTCACCTCTCAAGTGCCTTTAGCCTCAAACACCCCCTGTACTTCTAAATAAACCACTGCTCAAGGTTAATCTAACACTATGTTAGTACATAACAAAACCAACCAACCAGAAAAAAATTACAAACTAGCAAGTATAACTTGTACATGATTAATCAGCTCAACAGCCATCCTGGGTTACTTGCTGAACCACCCAAACCTGCATATATAAACTAAGGGGTGAGAATCCTAGATTCTCAGTAAGAGGTCTTCCGGGTACCTACAAAACAAAAACTTTGAGGACAATAGATAATAATCTAACAAATCTATTACGAGCTCATAATGGTCTGAGGTCTAACATATGTGCATATATTTGGGTCCCTTGGGACCTTTTCTCATCCTAGTCCTCATATGAGACATTGTATTGTGTTTAGCGAGTTTTGGCTCCTAATTTACTATAGCAAGCCTTAACTTGCCAACTATGCTAAGTCATCATCACCTAAGCACATAATTATCTCCCTTTGAATACTATGTGTAAGAGTAATCCAAGTTTACTTGGCAAAGCCAAGTTGGGTGCACTAAGGTCAAACAATAGTGCCTCAGGTCTAGGACCTTACTAGGTCACTAAGTGTCATTAACCTTTCACCCTTTCTATTGTAAACCTTGACTAACAAATGGTTAATCTAGTTTAGACGTACTAGGTTCCCGCTCTAGCTCATTGGAACCGAGACCTAGCTAGGTAACTAGGAATACTAAACCTCCACCCCTATGTGTACAAAGCTCTCACTTTATTCTCTTAGGTCCAGGACTCGACTAGGTGACCATGTGTTATTAAACCTCCACCTTCCTAGGTGAACCTTGAATGATACTAGGCTTGATACTTACTACACCTTAACGAGTTAGCCATTACTAGGAATCACATTTGCTCTAAGTGTTTTTTATTTTTTTCTAGCACATACCAAGGTCCTGAATACACTAAGATAGCCTAACTACCTTGTGCCTCCAAGGCCCCTTAAAGTGCTTTAGTAACTTAGATTGAGGTATAAGTTACTTACCTATTTAGAGCTCATAGTGTTTTCCTTGATTCCGTAGGGTAGCTTACACATACTTAGGTATCAAGTAACCTTCTAAGCCATGCAAAGCTCGTACATTATCCATTCTCGACTTCCCATGAGCCCTAGGGCTCACATTGCACTTAAATGTGTTTATGTACCCCTATTAACCTCATAGTGCCTTCCTTAGCCCTTAGGTGTTTTCATTAACTTTTTGTAGTTCTTGTAACTCTTAAACCAATCTAGGGTCAATGAAGTACTAACCCAAGTAATCTTTATAAACTACAGCAAGTTGTACCATAAGTCACCCATACTAATTGTGCCTTAATGCACATGCACTACTCTTAGTTAACTAGGCCATAGTTCTAGTTCACCAATGCTAATTCACCATGTTACTTAGTTACTCATTATTAATGCATTTAAACTATCTTGGAGATGACTACAAGTGTTGACTAAGGCACCAAAATACCCTTAAGGACACACATGGTTCAATCGTGCACACATTATCTTGTCATTGCTTTATTTGATCCATTTGTCAGTTGTTCTTCATTTTTTTTTCCATTTTAAATCTTGAATCGCACTTAGCAACATGTCTAAGATGTTTAGGAGCCAAGTAGGAACCAAAAACATCCTATTTGGTTCAGATCTGAAGTAACTATGGTGTTGCAATGTGAGTCTAACGCCACGATGCCATAGTTGTGTGAAAGTGTTTGGAAATGTTGGTTCATTGGTGCTACAACGCCCAAAGCATGACTTGGGCAAGGATTTTCTTGGGGCATTAGTGCCAGAATAGCACCGCAGCGCCCGTAATTCACAAACTTTGTCTATCTTCGCGAAAATTATTCATAATTGGCTCAAACATGTTAGGATTGTGATTCTCATCCTCAATGCCAAATATGATGGAAATGCATCAACATAATAAGAAAAACAAGAAATTCTCTTACTTTAAATACATCCAAAACAAAATCAAGCAAGTTAAGCACCAAAGCTTTAATGGCTTCACTAAGAGTTTCCTACAGTTCCAAGACAAATTCATCATAAATGGCACTAATTCTAGCTCAACTAAGCTTGACCCAACCTTAAGAAAGCTCAAGAAAATAAGAAAATAAAGGGAAAAAACATACCTAAGCTCCCAAGAACAAAAAACGTCCTTCCAAAGCTTAACCCATTAAAACTAAGCAAGAGCAAGCTTGTTTTCACTTGGGTACTCCATCAGGCTTCCAATTTCACTAAGAATTAAAAGAATGAGTCAGATTTGGGCATGAATTTTGAGGGGGAAAAGGGAGCTACGTGTTAGAGGTGAAATGGATGATGAATAGTGGCATTCAAGCCACCCAAAATGGTTTAAAAACCAAACCCCCTCCAAGACTCTTCCAACAACCTTAATTTTACCAAAAGAACCCCATCTCCAAATTGTGCCACTAACTTAGGCAACTTTATCCCTCACTTTGCTTTTTTATCACTTAAATCGAAAAAAAAAAACTACTTTGAGCTTCAAAACCAATCCTATCACCTCAGAATACAAAATGATTATTTTGCCCCTAATGACACTTAGGTGCCAAACGACCTATGAACCATCAAATCCTTGAAGAACTTGCTTGACTTTCAAAATTAAACTAATTGAGACCTTAAGCTAAGGATTTCTTATCTCATAACCAAGTCTTACCTAACCATAATTGGTCTGATACCTGGAGGGTTTTAACATAGTTAGTCCTAAAACTGTTCATTTTTGTGAATCAACATTTTTAAAATTTTAATTCAGATTGTTTGTTACTAGCTTTCAATAAATTTAAATTATACTCTAATAATTTTTTCTAGTTAACAAATAATTTAAATTATCAGTTTTTATCATTGTAGATTATGTCTTTGTTCTATGACTATATTTCAGTTAACTTAGGGCTAATTGTTAGTATCTCGGTAATGTTTTAGGACCCATCTAAAAAAATTGAAAAATTTTAAGACACAAACAGAAAATAGAACAAATTTTAGGAATAAAATTTTTCTTTCCCCATTTACAAATCAAACAAATAGTTATTATATATAAAATAAACTCTAATAATCAATTTTTAATAATGATTTTCCTTACAGCCATTTTACCAAGCATACATATTTCATACAAATCTATACTAGCTAGTGCCAACCTATATTTCATCCATCCCAAATTCATTGGTTTACCCTTTTTTTACTTAAGTTTGTCTTAAATTCATTTATATTAGTATTTTATATAAAATAAAAATTTATTTGAAATATTTTAGTTTTTATTTACTATTTTTGAATATAATTTTTAATTGTATATATTAAAATATTGAAGATGAAAACTGTAGAACAATTATTGTGAATAGTATATGGGTAACAAAATCAAAAGAAAGGTAATATTGATTTTTTTCTATTACTATTACTATTGTTATCATTGTTGTTGTTGTTATTATTATTATTATTATTATTATTATTATTATTATTATTATGTTTTTTCATTTTTTTTAATTGAAACAGCTTGTATTGCTTTTGTTTGGCCCTAAGTATATTGATTTTATGGTTGATAAAACTTTGCATTTTGCATTTTTTCATATAGGTAAAAATAATGAATAAACCACTAAAGTTTTGAGTTGACCCGTTTCAGCCTCTAATGTTTTTTTTTTTGCCAAATAAACCACTAACATTATTAAGTTAGTCCGATTTGCCCACTGCAGTTAAGATTAATTCAATCCTTAAAATTTGCTAACTTTTCTATTTCACTCCAACAATTTCAAACACTCAATGGTTCATCCTTTTATGGCTGCCGCATGATTCTACCTTTCTGTTCATGCCGATTGGTCTCTAGTTGCACAATTCCACCTCATCATTCGTACTGATTCAAGCCCTCCTCGAATTAACCTTGTCACTAAGCCATAAAGAGAGAACAAATGTGATTGGTTGAAGCCTCTTATCCCTGACGCCGTCCTCAAGCTTGCATGCCCTAGCATTGTCTTCTCGCATATGAATGAATCACAGATGACGGTGGAAGGATCGAGTAAGACCTTATGGCAGCTTACAAGCAATGGAAAGGCAGGTGCGAGAAGCAATCGTTGATTTGTCTTCAATTGGTGCCAGCGATCATTGAATGATGCTAATTTGTTTCCGAGGTGAAGGTGGGAGCAATAGAGATGGGTGCAACAGAAGAGATTGGGGAGACCTAGGAACTGGAACAGTGGCGATCAGGGTCTATTTTTCCAGATTGGATGGGACGTAAAGTTATGAACTAATATGGAAATTTTAAAAAAGGTTATGGACTAAAATGGTAAATTTTAATAGAATATTCTCTATTTTGAAACAGAATATTCGGCAAGTTAACAACCAATGGCCTATTTGGCCTGATTTTAAAACATTAGTTGTTTATTTGGCAAAAAAAAAAAAACATTAGTGGCCGAATCAAGCCAACTCAAAAACTTTGGTGGTTTATTTGTTATTTTTGCCTTTCATAAATAGCATTTATCCTAAATTTGTGGTCTATATTATGGAGTATCATTTATATTTTCACGTTAGTCATTTTAATGATTTTCAAATAATCTGACATTTTGAGATTTTTTTAATAAAATTTAAGTTTTTATTTGAAAACTTTTGATATTATTGGTGTTCCATTTTACCATTGTTTGAGGGGATATTAAAAAACTTAAAAAGGTACGCAACCAAACGTGACAATGCACATTATTACAGTGTACAAAAACTTAAAAAACATTCTTTGGCTTGCCTTAGAGCATCTAACATGCTTGGACCGAAAATTATTATGTGCTGTCTCCATTGGTTATTTTTATATTAGAACATGTGCTAAAAGTGACTAAATGGTAAATGACAACTATATGAGTAGAAGTTAACTGGTCATAAACATGTTGATCATTCATGCCCTTGTTTTTGTTTTATGGGTTGTGTGACTAATTTGTTTTTTACACCTCTCAATTTTTTTGTTCATGTCTCTTTTATTTTTTTTTTGCTCTTTCCCATTTTTTCTTCTTTTCAGTCTTCTTTCTTCACATTCTTTTGTCCTCGTTTCTTAGATTTCTAATATAGTATATAAAATGAATATCTAAATTGTTACTAAGGAACAGAAAAAATAGAAATAGTGTAGCAAACATATTAATAAAGGGAAAATTGGGATAATGATAGGGGTATTTCAATTGTAGTTCTTGATAGGAGAACATCAAAGTTATAAAAAAAATAATATAAGAATATGTATGCAAACAAGAACAGAAAAGAAGAAAACTATAAAAAAATAACAAGAAAATACAATGAAACAATAAAATAAATATCAAAGAACAATAAAAAGGCAAAAGTAAACACGAGACTTTTAGTTTAGAATAAAAACTTATGTAAAATGCAACGTAGGCAATTTGTGAAATGAACAATTAGATTTAATAAGAAATAACAAGATAAGACAAAAGAAACAACTATGTTCAATAAGATAACATGAAGCATTAAACAATGAACAACTACTATATCTATATTGAGTAAATATTAAATAGTAGTAAAAACATATATATTTGTTAGTGAATAATAATATATGTCAAATGAGCAATTAAATTCAATCAGAGAACAAAAATAATCTCGAAAGGAATAACCATTGCATTCATGGCAAGTAGTTATTAAATATCAAAAGGAAATATATATTTCTTAAAGAACAACAATAATAAACAATAAAACAACTATATTCATTAAAAGAAAATGAATAATCTGATAAATGAAAAATTGCTACAAATATAGTAAGTAGTTATTAAATATCAAAAGGAATAGATGTATTTGTCAAAAAACAACAACATGAGATAATAAAACAACTATATTCAACAAAAGAACATAAAACATCTGATAAGAAACAGTTATGATACAAGCAAATATTAAATAGTAGATTGAACGATAATATAAGTAAATAAGACAACTAAATTCATTCAGAGTACAAGAATAATCTTATAAGTAACAACTTCAAAGTGCTAATTAGTTCTAAAACATTTGTATTATCGTAATTAAAAGGGAGTTGAGAGTTGAGACATGATGTATAATAGAGAGTTGCAACAAATGGTATTATAGTAATTTATAGAAATTTGAGTTGCAGTGGTAATTTTGTAAGTAATTAGATGTTGGGATGTATGTCTTATGCCTGGATGTATGATATAGCTACCCATGTTCTTTTGTTCCTTAATGATATTTATTTCTCTTGTCACCAGAAAAATGTGACATTATAGATTACTATAGTATCTGAAATTTTATTTTCATTTCTACTTTCATATGGTCATTTTGTGATAGTGGAGACCATAGAGGACTTTTTTAATGTCATTTGATTTTGGAGCAAGAATAGGTATGCATTTGTCATAAAAAATAAAAATTGTGTTTGGAGAGTTTAAATAATAAGTTATTTGACATATTATTCTTAATTTTATTATTATTTTTGTTTAATTTATCTATCAATTGAAACTCTATAATTTCAAAAGTTCAAAAAATATTTTTAAAAATTAAGTTTTTTTTTAAATTTTATTTTTATAATTTATATACAGAAATTTTTAAAAAATAATTAATTTTTATAAAAATATTATTTGAATGCTTGTTGGGTAGATAAATTGTAGACTTCCAAATGGCATTCATCCTAGATTAAAAAAAAAAAAATCAATAGCTTAAAAATAATAAGCTTTTAAACGCGATATATTATAATATGTTATTTAGAAAAAAAAAACTTTGAGACCATATTTACTAAAATGTTGCCTTTCAATTTTTGAAAGAGTTATAAACACACACATATAACACTTTTCATTAAACTTCACTGTGAGTCCCTTTTATTTATTTATTGTTCTAAACGTGTCAAATAACTTTATTTTATTTTAATGAATTCCTCAACCTTATATTGTGTGCCTATTTAGGCCATTTCCATCAGTCGAGCAATTAATTTTAACAAAATCTTGATAAAAAGTAACAACTTTAATCATTATAATTCATTCAACCCGCTCACATTATCCTAAATTTTGTTTACCCTGCTTTTAACATCCTAAAAATTAGAAAAATTAGAGATATAATAAATCAACCATTTCTCATGCTCGCGAACCAAGTACTTCTCTCGGCCGAAGGAAACAAAACCCAGATCAGGAAAAAAACCTAGTGCAATCGGCCTAAGAATATGGTTGATTCATTGTCCGAATCTATGCCTGAGAATATGGTCTTTTCCTCGCACGACCCAAGCCTGAGAAGATGGTCTCTTCTTCGCCCCGCCACCTCGTTTCTCGCTGCTCCCGCGCCACCCCGTTTTCTAACGTGGATTTCACCATCGGTATCAATCTCACCATCTGCTGCTCCCGGGCCGCCCCATCTCCGGCATCGATCTTATTCTAAATTAGCTTCCGCGTCAATCTCAACATCTATCTCCTCACGAATCAGCTTTCGCGTAGATCTCCTTCTGAATCTCTCATTCTTCTCTTCTCTCTGCTCGAGTTCAAGAAAGGAATCGCAATCGACCTATATAGCTAGGTCAACGGCACACTAGTCACCGCCGACCGACCTGACTCCACTTCCTTCGCAGTTGAAATAGGCGACGGGGGCTTTTCGGACGGATTGGGTTTCATCAGTCCAATCACAAAATTCCAATTCCAATTGCTCTTGATTTTGTGTTGATTTCGGCGATGAAGGTGAGAATTTGGTTAGGCTCGGCGTCAACCCATCAATTTTGTCATGGTGCTCAATTTGGAGGAGGGCGACGCCGAAAATGCAAAAGTGAGAAAAGTTTCTCTGAGTTGTTTTTAGTGTTAGGTTTTTTTTGCGAGAGAAGTAGTTATTTTCTTTGGAGTTATGTGTTAGGTTTATAATTTTTAGAATGTTAGAAGTATGGTGAATAAAATTTAGGGTATTAGGGCTAAGATAAATGAATTTTAGACATTGCAGTTATTATTTTTTATTAAGATTTCTTTAAAACTAATAGTCAAACTAATAAAAATGATTCAAATAGGACATATAATATAAGGTGAATGGCCTCAATAGAAAAAAATAAAATTATGTGATCCATTTAAAAAAGGAATCCGAGTTTACCCTAACGCTTTTAGTCGCTTAAAGATAATTTACGGCAAATCTACATAAAGTACACACTTAGTATCATAGCCCTAGTATTTAGAAAACAGTAGGTTTAACTTACATGTGCCACTCTCTGTACATAAATTTATAATAAGGTATATGAAAGATGTGAAATTCTTTTTACCATGGTATCACCATATAATCGGCTTTGAATATCTAGCAACATAGACGAAAACCATGAACTTTCAAATTAACTTTTGAGTTTTATATGAATAAAATGGTTGATCAGACTTCAATTTGTAATTGAAGTTTAGTGTATTATAAAGATAATAATTTTAATTAATTCATTTTTATGTCATATTATTTGTTTTCTTAAATCAATTGGAATTTGGCAAATCTCATAATAAAAAATTAAGAAATCTAGCAGGGCCGTAGACCCCGCTGGCCTGACATACATGTGTTATTGTAAGGGGCTAATATTACATTCGGAAACTATGTCATAGTAACCTTAAGTTAGATTATAGTATTTGTTTTAATAATTGATTAACATTTAAATTTTAAAATATCATTCTGCAACTTTGGTCCTTAATTCTCGTTACTTACCCCAAAACTCTAAATCTTCCTTTCTGCCGTCGTCATCCGTCAAGCCCAACCCGCTGTGTCGAGGTTGCTCCATAGCCGCCGGCCATCCCTAGTCGCTGACACCGTACCGCCTTGCCCCATGCCGCTGTTTCCAAGCATCCCCACCAACCGGTGATGCTATATTGAGGAGGAGAAGGAGAATTCCGCCACGCCTGCCGCTATAAGCATCGTGACCCGCCAGCATCGACCTAAATGGCTGTTGTTCGCTCATCCCCCAAGGTCGCTATTGTCGACCTAGCAAAGACTAGCCCCCGGTTGTCCAAACAGCCGCCGCCGTTGAAGGAATCTGGGTACGAACCCGCCTTCCAACCTGCGCCGATCCATTTCGCCTTGACCGAATCCAGTCAACATTCTCCCTTTCGCTATGATGCCCATTTAACCCTCAATCTCTTAGTTTTGCTCGTTTTAGTTCCAGTCTTCTCTGTTTGTTTTAATTTAATCACTGACAGAATTGTTTTCGTTCCTTTCTCTTTGTTTGTTTTTTTTTTTTTGTTTATTCGAGCTGTAAGTTGTTTTCATCACTAACATCATGTGGATTATAAGTTTACGATAGAAATTTAATTTTTATGATTAATATAAATTTAAAATTCATTTAAACTCTTTTAATAATGTATCTTAAATATCACTTTTTTAAAAAAATTCTATTTTGCATGGGTTTAGTGAAAACCTTTGATGAATTTAAGATAATAATTAAAAATAAAATTTAGGAACCATATTCCAGTGATTCAATAGGATTTATAGTTTAAATTAATAATTATTTAAAATCTTTAAATGATAAATAAATAGAAATAAATTAAATTTATATATCCATATTTGGGGTGGTCTGATAGGATCTATGATTTGACAATATTTTAAAATATGCAAAATAATTAAATCAAGTAGTAATTTTTAAAGGTCCAAATCAGGGTAATTTGATAGAATTCATGGTTTGGTAAAATAATTAATATTTTCTAAAGCAAGTAAAAAAAAAATCAAACTAAGGTATCAATTTTTGGGTACTAAAATAAGGTTATTTTATCATAACCATACTTCCGAACCCCTCAAACTTTTACAAACCATTTTAAGGTGTCCAATTGCCTAGGTATAAATAGATTGGTAACAACTTCTAAAAAAACGTTGATACAAAATATTAATTAATTATTAAAAAATATTAGGCAACTTGTGATTACTATAACATAGTTACCAAATAGTTTGAATTAAAATCCCTGAAGAAGCTGTCAAATAATATGAAAAAACCAAGATGCAAAGTGTAGATTTATAAAACTTTTGATATAATTGTAAACCAAACTAATGTCATTGAGGGTAACTATAACTTTGACTAACAACTGATTGATAGATTTAAAAAGCTAAGGGGTAGGTGTAGGTTTTCAAACCGTAGGAAGGCAAGTATTGTATCACTTAAAGTTCAAGAAAAACTGTTAAAAATCCTATAAGTTAAGCTTATTAGCATTTATAAGTGTTATATCTATGTGATTTTTGTATTAAATGCATATTAGCATAATCAATATTGGTTAGATTAGCATGGTAAAACATCGTGTCACAGGAAAATAATATATCCATTGTCAGATGCCATGTACATTGTCCATGCGTAACATGTCTATCACGATGGTAAGCTATAAAACAATAATAATTGAAGAGTAAAATATGAAAAGGGTTAGTGATAGTTTGCTTATGGGATTTAGGTGATATTATACTTTGTCTCACCTATTTTAGAAATATGTACTTTACTTCGTATAATTTTTACACTGTTCAATAGCAAATTCTAAATTCTAATTTGAACTATATGATAGCCGTCTTCCAGTAATTTCAGTCTATATGCTAATTTATTATAGTTAATAGACATTTTAAATTATTAAATTTTTTTTTAAATGTAAAATAAATTTTCTAAAAAGGTCAAAAAGTGTAATATAACATAGGGAGACAAATTGTAAGTAACCCAAATGAAAAATATTAGACTACATATTTCCACTTCTCTTATGAAATCTTGGTTCAAAATGGTATGGGTAAAAATATACCACTAATCCACCAAAACCTTTAATTTTCATTACAAGTTGGTCCTCATTTTTTATTTTAATGCATATTGGTCCCTAATATTTGTAAATTATTACATATTGGTTTGGAGTCATAGGGAAGAGTTAACACAAAAACTTCATTTGTATAGAGAAAAAATTGATAATATAAATAGTCCATTAATTATAAAAAGATTATGATATTGGTTGAATTTATGGGAATACTACCATGGAAAATTTTAAATATGAATTTAAAAATTGATATTAGATGATAACGTGATATTAATAACTCAAACTTTTCAATAATTATTTTCAATTGAATTCAAATTTTGTCATAATTGTTTGATATCTAATAGACCAAAATTTTTGTATATGTAAATTGTGTTTCTTTGCCAACTTGGTCTTAACTATGGGTAAGAGATCAATATACAATGTATTCTTTGCGACCAATATGCAATTAAGAGGAGGTTGAAGATAAATTTGTAATGAAAATGTAAAATTACACTATACTTCTAAATATGAACATAAGTGCTGTAGATGAATGGTACAAAAGTTGAGTGAAAGTACACTATTCATCAACATTTCTGTTGTTGTTGGTTTTTTTTTATACTTTTTCCTGGACTAGATTAACTGGTTTTGAAATTCAGTGCATTTTTCGGCAGGCGGTTCGTGTCCTAAGGGCCAATGTTCCAATTTTATCAGTTTAAGCCTGTTTCACTTTTGTTGTGGTTAAATGCGTTTTTCGTCCCAAAATTTCTAACCTTTACCATATAAGTCACTAAATTCGACCCGTGTTAAATAATTACTTAATATTCTTTCTATTTGTTTTCTTACTCAAAATTTTTGTTGTTTTTTTATGTACAATTTTATAAAGCAAAATAAATTAAACACAATTTTTCTATTTTCATCATATCTTTTCATTATTGATAATTGACTTTTGTAGCATGAGTTATTTAATTTAAAAGCTTTATGGTTTAATAAAGTAATTTGATCCATAATTATTAAAATTGAAAGTGAACTTTTCTAAATAAATTTTTATTTCCCACCAATATTAAAAAATAGAATTTGAGTTGATAATAGAAATTTTTTAGTTAATTATTTTTTAACAAGAAAAAAATATCTATCACTTTTAAATATGTACAATGCTATTTTTTGATCATGACTACTCATTTTAATGATAAAAACATAACATAAAAAAAACTAAACTCAAAATTAAAATAAAATAGAATTTTAATTAATATTTATTTTAATGGTAATTTTATCAAACCAAATTACCTACTATAAAGTGCAGGTAAAAAAAACCTAGTTCGGGAGTAATGGTGATTTTAAGGCATGAAGTATAAAACCATCACGAATCAGTTGAGATAAGAATACTTCTGCCCCAGAGGGATACAGAGGGAAAGGAAGCTTTGAAAATGAGGTGATCGATTGCTGGTGAAATGATTCCATGCCTTTTGGCTGTCGGAAGCTCCTGGGCACGTGATCGCTTAATTTGGCCGGACAAAAGAATACTCCCGATTAACCGTCAACTGTACCGCTCCTTCCCTCTCTCTCTCTCCCCCCACTTGTGCCTCCGCAATAAAGATCCGCTCCTTATCCCCACTCACAAAGTACTTGATGATTAAGAATAACTAACAGCCATGAAGCCATAACCACAAACCCAAATCTTCTCCACTGATGCAGATGTTCACTCCTCCCTAGGGTTCCTTCTCTCCCCATCAGTGTGATCCCGCCCCAACCGAGCTAAATGCACGGCCTCAGCCGCCTCGGCGCCGGCGCTAACGGCCCCGCATCCCCCTCTCCGCCATCCTCGCCGCGCTTCCGCCACGCCCGCCCCAAGTACTTCGCTTCAGCTGGAGGCCGCGGTGCCAAGCGAAATGCGGCCGACAGTATGCTCTTCGTGTTTATGGCGGCGGTGTTCCGGCGGAGAGGCGTGCTGTTGCTGGCGCCGTTGTTGTACATTACAGGTGTGTTGTTGTACATGGGTTCTTTAGGGTTTGATGTTGTGAATTTGAAGAACGCGGTTGTTATTGTCCGCAAGCGTCCACCCACGGGCTCCGTGTACCGGAGCCCTCAAATTTTCGAGAGGCTCTGGCCGTTTATGGAAGCCGAGAGCAATGGCAGCTCCACCGCGGTAAAGTTTCTGCACATCTTGTTTGCTCCTTTCTTGCGCTACTGTGTTTTTAGATAGGTTGCTGGAATTCGCTGTTTATGTATCCTGAATGTACAAATTATACATACGGAATTTTCAAGCAACCGGAAAATTTTTAACCTGGAGAACTTAGCAATTCTCTCTGGTTCTTATGTCCGGACTGGATAGTTTCTCTTTGCCTTTTTTTAGGGGGTTGAGAATGAGTTCTATTCGACTTATAGGCTGACAGACTTGTTTTTCTTGCTCCCTCACCTAGAGGTTGAGGTTGAGCCACAGAAATCTGAGCTCATGAAAGCTCTCTGTGAGCTTTCATTCACGCACTTAATGCAGATTTTGAAGTTCTGGCAGGGTAGTTGAATGATCATGCTATGTCCTGCTTTAAAATTCTTCTGTTTTTGGACATTAAAGTAGAAACAAATTCCAGAGCAAATGCTGGAATGCTATATTGTTTACCTATTAACTTGGTTTTATTGATCTGCACAGACAATGAACTACTTTTAATTAGTGGTTCTACAAACTGATTAAGACAGATGGGCAATCTGGTACTCAGTCATTAAGTTTGATCCATTGGATGAGCGAGTGAGTGTGTGTCCCCTTGCACGCACGTGCGCGCGCACGCGAGAGAGAGAGAGAGAGAGAGAGTTAATTGTCAGTCATTTGTTCAGACTTGAATCGTCAAGAAGTTAGTATCTACATTCTAATTTTTTATCTTTCATGGGAGAGTTTAAAGTATCATGTAAATAAGCTGGCTTCTTTGCAATTTCACCAGACAATTATTCAATATTCGAAATAAAAATTCAACTGATGTGCTGAATGTTGTAATCATGCAGTTGAAGACCATGTGGAATACAGAAAATCATCAAAGCTGGAAACCTTGCATGAACAAGATTATTTCTAGAACAGGTTTATGCTTATTTTTTCTATATTATCTGGGAAACATATTTTACCTAAACTAGTGTTGTGTGAAAAATGTTTCTGCTCATGGAATCATTTTGTTCTAGAGTTCACAAGTTTAGGTAGTGAAAATAGATTGAGGCCATGCAATAACTTTTTGATTTGTAGTTTTAATGCCTTGTCTTACTAGGCAGGGAGCTGAAATCCATCAAATTCGTTGTTGGGAGTGATATATTGTAGTAGATTTTTTTGAAGAAGCTGACTGTTGTTTTTTATGATTTCTAGCTTTTCCTGAATTAGCGCAGTCCAATGGGTTTCTTATTATTGAGGCAAATGGTGGATTAAACCAACAGCGCCTATCGGTATGTTTCCCTCTTAGAAGAACTCTGGAAACCGTTCTGTTTGTCATGATTTGTTGCATAGCATTACAGTATGTATGGTTCAAAATGTTGCAAAATATCTTAACCAACAGATATCTTTCCTTGTACCATGGGAAAAGGAAGGAGTGGGCAAAATGTACATACCAGAATAGGCTCAAATGATGCATGAATCTCATTGCCTTGTTGGCCATTGATAAAGCTATAGTGGCATGTCTGATTTCTCTTTGTTGTCGAATTCAGATATCTGATGCAGTGGCTGTAGCAGGTCTCCTCAATGCAACACTGTTGATTCCAATCTTTCACCTGAATAGTGTTTGGCGAGATTCCAGGTTATCAGCGCTATGCTTGTCATTGTGCAATGTGTATTTTCAAGAAACCTAGTGGCAGGTTCACATCTATCTGGCTGATAATGGAAAAATAAATAAAAGTGGGGACAAAATATTCTTTGGAATGGGAAATGTAGCTTTATTCGGAACCCTTTTTCCTTCTCTTTCTTTCTTCTTCTGGTTCATCTCCCAGCAGCAGATAATAAACATTACTGACATGTATGTGAAAACAAATCCATTACCGGATACTTTATTCTTATCTGTAGACCTTAGTTTCCTTGTATTTCCATGATCTTTTTCTTGTTTCATTTTTTCCTTATATATTCCCAAGAATGCTTTTTGGTTTATTCCATTGTTTCTTGTGTTGTAACCTTGTGAAGCAATATATTTGAAGCCAACAACATAAACTTTTTCTGGTATTTCATTGCTATTTGCTTAAAAAAATACAATAATAACCTGTGTTACTTTCCCTTCCCAAAATTTATCTGCAGCCAGTTTGGAGAGATATTCGATGAAGACTTTTTCATAGATTCTCTGAGAAATCATGTGAAAGTAGTTAGACAGCTCCCAGAAGATGTACTTCAGAAATTTGACAATAACATTAGCAGCATTGTCAATTTAAGAGTAAAAGCTTGGTCAAGTGTAGGCCATTACATTCAGAAGGTTCTTCCCAGGCTGCAGGAGCTTGGGTATGTATGTATCTTGTTATTGTTTTGATCAGCTCCTCTCATTTATTACCAAAAACTGGAATTTGATGAAAGGATCTGTTAATCACTACATATATGCTCTCTATCAGCAGATGACTACATGCTTAGGATAGTGTTGCATTAACAAAGAGCATTTTCTATTTAAAACAAGTCAAAATAAAAATAGAAAAATGAGACAACTTATATTTTCATAGAAATATTTTTTCTGGACAAAATAACATGTAGCACAACAGCATGTCTTGGTCTGAGTGGGAATAGCATTTTTCTCCTTCATGTCCATGGAGTCTTGAAAAATCCAGACTTTAAATTTTGCCGTTACATATCGGTATTATCTTTTTTCTTTTCCGACTTACTTGAGAACTTGAACCCGAAACTCTTTAGGATTGTTACTATGGAGATGAAGGATTTTGTTGGTACAAGCTTGAAGACTAGTAAAGTTTTTGTTCTTTGGATTCATGGACTTGTCAAGGAGACTTGGAAAGTGACTGAATCTTGGCTTTTGGCTCATTTCATTTGCAGGGCCGTGAGGATTGCGCCTTTCTCTAACAGATTAGCTCAGGTGGTCTCTTCAAGAATTCAGGGGCTCAGGTGCATAGCCAATTTTGAAGCATTGAGGTTTTCACGACCTATAAGGATGCTAGCAGAGAAGATGGTTGAAAGGATGGTCAGAAACAGTTCACAGAGTGGGGGGAAATATGTTTCAGTTCACCTTCGGTTTGAAACGGTGCCCTTTCCAATCCTTTATAGTTTATACAGTTCCAAAATTTCTTTTCAATGACAAACAATTATGTCTTCTGGGAAATGTTTTGTTTTGTTTCTTGAAGGATATGGTTGCATTTTCATGCTGTGAATATGATGGCGGAGAAGAAGAGAAACAAGAAATGGATATTGCACGGGAACGAAGTTGGAGAGGAAAATTTCGACGAAGGGGTAGAGTTATAAGGCCTGGCCTAAATCGTATGGATGGAAAATGCCCTTTAACCCCTCTGGAGGTATCCAACCTTAGCTTTCCGTTTACTGCTTCATTCGTTATTTTCTTATTATTCATGGCATAGTATCCAAATACTTGTAGTTCCCACGTGGAAAAAAAATGAAATATTTCTATATAATTGAAGTTCTTATCCCTTCATGGAAAAGATAGTTCATGAGCTTTGTATATAAGGTTAGACTCGTTTGAGGTAGTCTTGTTAAACTCTAACTCCCCAATTTGGCCAACATTAATAGGTGATGTCATTGTTGTTGAGCCACAACCTAGCAGATATTTGTGCTGTCTCTTGTTGTCGAAACTCCCCTTTATATTTCGACTTTAATTGCCATATCCTATATGGGTCTTTTCTACTATTGCTCTTGGGTTTATGTTAATTTCAGCTTGACTGATAGAAATTTGCCAGCTTAGTTTTGAGCTTTTTCCCTCATTAGTCAAACATCATTCTCCGCATCAAAAAATTATCCACACATGCACATACATAGAGGAGAAAATTTTATATTGATATAATTTTGCTGATAAATATTATCTTGAAACAAATTCAAGGAAACAAGCACGTATCCATTACATAATATCCATAGTTCAACCCTGAAGAATGTCACAACAATATATAGAAAACCCCAATGGCTGGATGCTATAATTAATTCAATTTTATCCAAAAGTGAGTCAATATCCTTTGCTTTGATCTCTGAGATCTGTTATTTTCTCTGCCCATGTTATTCAGATTGGCATATAGAGAGCTAGGTCTGCTGTCTCATTTTTCCCTTTATTTTGACGGGTGCTCTATATATGCCAGACAAACCCCATCTTCACAACAGTCTAATTCACAACGTCTGTGGCTCCTTTTAATGCACGCAAAAAGTTGCATGTATTGCTGGTCTTGCCTAACATCCATGTATATATACATGGAATAAGGGATTAATGTTCCTCCTTGCTTGAAGCAATTCTTTGATTATCATCAAGGTCCAAATAAAAGCTTATAATGGCTTTGTTTATGGCTCAATAAAATAAGGTAGAGGACTTGGCAAATGACCAGCAGCTCTTTCTCGAAGCTTAATTTTTTATGAAATGAATTGGAATAGAGTCTGAATTACGTACTCCCTGTGTCTCATAATATGTCCTTTTTCCCTTTTTATAAAAAGTATGGATGTTGTGCCACATAAGCGTATTAGGTATATTTTTCCAAAGTCACCCCACACTGAATAGCATAATCACAATGGTAACCATTCCTGAGTTTTTCATAATGGGAAGGGCACATTTGTAAGAGGATGTGTAAATATGAAAAGGTGACACATATTTTGGGACACAAAATTTGGAAATGGGACAGATATTAAGGGATGGAGGGAGTATTATCTTTATACTCTTTTTATTTAATGTCTAAATATACTGTAACAGCAACATAAGCGTTTGAGACTTGCCAATTGAACTTATTTGGGGTTTGGTTTGTAAGTCTACAGAATACACGTTATTCAAGTTTTGCTCTCGCAATAGGAATAGGAGTTTGTGTAAAGTTGAAATCCTAGTGTTATACATTTGGGATCCAAATTCTACTGTATAAACTATAGCTCCTGGGTTAAATACTACAAAAGAAACCAAAGTTATAGAGTTTGTTAATTTAGATAGAGCTAGGCAGTGAAAGTGAAACTTGTTGCTTGTTTGTCAAATTGAATTTTAAGGTGTGTTGATGGGCTCCCCATTACTCATAACAAGAAAAATTGCAAGGCTAATATGTTCAGTGGCAATTCTGGCTTTGGTTTCACTGAGCCTACAACATGAAAATATCACACTGTCAGGTCAGTGCAACCTCCATAATATTGTGACCAATAATTTGTGGTGATTCAATTAGCCTGGGCCGCTCATCCAAAATGACTTGCATATCACTTACCACCCAAGTAAAAGCCGCATATTTTTAAAATAGAACCGTTTATTTTTCTGGAGGCGTATTCTTTCTCCGGGGTGGGGCACTGAGATTTCCCTGAATACATTTTATCTATCACAATATCCCATCAAAGCTTTAAAATAAGATGGCTTGGAATCTGTATCAAGAGCTAAAGCTTTCTCATGGGAGCAACTTGAGAAACTATGTCAGTCACTTGGATCGTATGAAACTTTGTCTGATATTTCTAATTTGGTACTGCAGGTTGGAATGATGCTGAGAGGCATGGGTTTTGACAACACCACCTCAGTTTATGTGGCAGCAGGAAATATCTATAAGGCAGATAAATACATGGCACCACTTAGAAAGATGTTTCCACGTTTAGAGACAAAAGATACGATAGCTAGTTCAGAAGAATTGGCTCCATTTAAGGTATCAAACTGCTGTCATTGCGTGAATGAGATTTGATTAATTTTTACCATGAAGCAAACAAAACCCAAAGCATAAGGAAATGAAGAAGAAAACAAGGAGTTATATGCTTTTACTAATACTTAGGTTCCTGATCTAGGGCTACTCATCTAGGTTGGCCGCTCTTGATTACACAGTAAGCCTTCACAGTGAAGTATTTGTGACAACACAAGGTGGGAATTTCCCCCATTTCTTGATGGGTCATAGGCGCTATTTGTATGGGGGCCATTCGAAGACAATCAACCCTGATAAAAGAAAACTAGCAATTCTGTTCGATAGTCCCAATATCAGGTATCTAATTCTGCACTTATTTATTTTGTTTGAACAGAATAGTTTAGAGCTGATTGTGTCACTGTTGATTATAAAAGCACCTAAGCCACGGTCATGTTCCCCCAAGTGAATTCATCTCTATGAATTCCTTCTCTGTGTTAATGCAATTGAGGTTGATCCTGTATCTAATCCGTGTGAAAGATACGTTTCAATAAAGTTGATCAAATTATGTAAACGTTCTTCGATGTACTGGTCAGTTTTGCATTTCTACCTTCGTATTAATATTCACCATGCTGCCTGACATGATAATATCAGCAACTCATGAAGGGACCCTAGAACAAGATTAAATGCAGTTTTGAGTTGCAAAGCTGATGAAATACATGCTCCAAAATAATAATAATAATAATAATAATAATAATAATAATAACAAAGATGCCATTGTTTCATTTCAATAGCTATTTTTTTAATAATATTGTATCATATCTTCGGAAAAATTAGGGTCATGACTTTTTGCATGTGTGCTTCATATAGTTGTACAGATTATGCTTATTGTGTACACTCTTCAGAGCAAAAGGACATTTAAGCAAATGGCAACATCTAGGGGGGAAAAGTAGCATTTCTTTATTGTCGCTAAACTTCATCTGATATGGCAACACCCAAGTTCTGTTTCAGGACAGTATTTTGTTTAACTTTTGGGATCCATCTGTCTGAACTAATCATTTTGTTCTATCGTCCGTTCTCGTTTTGCTCGGCGGTTTGTTAATTAGCCGATTGTAACATATCTTTATGTACTTTAGAAAATAACTACGGGGAAAAAAAGAGAGAGAGAGAGAAACATGAATTGGTAGATTGAATTTTTAACTGAACTCTGTTTTACTACTATATTAGATGGGAAACCTTCAAGAAACAGATGCAAGAATTGCTTCGTCGCAGTGATATGAAAGGAATGGAATTGAAAAAATCAAGTGCTTCACTCTACACATTTCCGATGCCAGACTGCATGTGTAAAGCAGATGTAGGAAATGAAAATACATAGAAAACTGTCCTGAACATTTTCTTCTTCAGTACTCGAGTGGAGTGGTTAGGGTAGAATAGAGTGTGTATCAGTCAATTGAGTGGAGTAATTCTTTTAAGATTGCTCAAGAGGGTGTTGGTGTTTTTTTTTTTTCCTATTATTTTTTATTCTTTTCAAGTCCCTGTCCACCTCACCTCACATTTCCCTTGCCCTTTCCCAGCAGGACGGTGCGTTTGTTTGTGTGCAATTCTTTGTACGGTGTATATTACTGTGCAATAAAGTTAATACTGAGATAGAAATTCAATTGAAATGCGTATTTCGTATGATGAAGTGGATCAGAAGTATTATTTTTATTTCATTTGACCCGGCTGAAAACGGCGGGATGGGAATGGGATGATGACACGAGGGCTTGAGAAATCAATAAACATGACATGATGATGCCTTTGCTTGCTCTTTTGGATATATGAGATGCTTGTTATTAATATTTAACTGTCAAAATACTCAACAACCCAATCATTGCTTGTAAACATCTACATTCAATACACTAGTATGTCTATTAATTGTATTTCAATACGACAATTTAAGTGGGACGCTACATAATCTGGGTTCATTCAACGTAATACTTAATTGGTATAACCTTTCTTTCTTTTCTTGTTTTCCCCCTTTCTTGCTATATTAAGCTTCAGTTACACACCATCTCAACTCATGGCTACTGGTTGACCTGTGAACTGCTTCATCTTGGAATGATGCAACTCTACATCTGTTAGTGTAAATATGTACTTGCAACAACTTGAATCCCTGGCACATAGGAGTAGGGATGGATGTTAATGGACATTATTATTTTTTGATTCAGCTAAGCTCAATACGTAATTCTGGCATTCTTGGAAAAATGGTTCATAAAAAAGTAAAAATATACTAGTACTATTATTATATGGGTACACAGAGCATGAGGAGACTTTCATTGCCAAATTCCCCTTTGTACGTGTTGATAAAAAAATACATTTGGCTCATAAACCATTGCCATGACTAGAAATGAGAGGAACAAAAGAGGATGTACGTGACAGGGTTAGGGAAGGCGAGCTTGGCGGGAGGGTGATGGAAAATTCGCATGTGAGCAGACGCAGATGCAGACTGGTAACAACATGGCCAGCTTTGCAATGCCATGTGTTCGCAGAAAAGACTGAGAGAGTTGGTGCACTGCAACATTATTTATTCATGGGGAGTTTTGTTCTGTATTTATTTATTTATGTCTATGGTATCTTTAACGAATAGAGAAATAAAAATATGGAGTAGAAACAGTAACTTGTTCCTAATTAAAAGAGAGCCCACGAAATACCGAAAAGATAGTTGGAAAAGAAAAATGAATCTGACGTAAAAGTAAAGCTACCTACCAAATCCCAGCCCTATCTCTAACCACTTGTCTTTTCTCACCAGCCTTTTGGTCAAAATCCCATGCCATCCCTTCTCGTTCTCCAACACCCTTCTTAAGAAGTTCGAGCGAGTCTCTTGCCCCTCCCCCCTCCCCTTTCTTTCTATTTCCATCCATCTTCAGTAGGCCTCTCTCGCCTGCCCTCCCTACATAAATTCCTCTCTCTTTCAACTTCAACCAAAAGACCCCCTCCCTCCTCTCCTCCTTTCACCCCCTTTCCAAATTATAGTACTTGTACTTCTTTCCGACATCATCAATACAGACACTAAACAGACACAACACCAACAAAATCATCCTTGTCTTTGGAATTTCAATCTTTCCTGCTTTAGCTGTTTTCTACCGAGTACTCAACTATTCCTCCAGTACAAATATTGGATTCCAATTTCCAAGAAAGAGAAAGGCCCACTTGGAAGCTCCATGGGTCGCGCCCCTTGCTGTGAAAAGGCTCATACCAATAAAGGTGCCTGGACCAAAGAGGAAGACCAGCGGCTCATCGATTACATCCGCCTCCACGGCGAAGGCTGCTGGCGGTCCCTTCCTAAAGCCGCTGGTAATTATTGCTTCTGCTTCTGCTACTTCGACTTACCGCTGCTATTTACTAGTTACCATTCGTTACCATTGCCTGGATCGGTCAAGAAAAGGCTTTTGGCAGACAAATCGGTCTGACGGTCTCCTCTCTGTTACAGGCTTGCTTAGATGCGGAAAAAGTTGCAGGCTTAGATGGATAAACTACTTGCGTCCTGACCTTAAGAGAGGCAATTTTACCGAAGAAGAAGACGAGCTCATCATCAAGCTTCACAGTCTTCTGGGAAACAAGTAGGCTCTGTTTCCTTCTGCTTTTTACGTAGAGGCTACAGAATCTTTGTTTTTCAATGCTGTTATAGATTATGCTATCTAATAAGACAAAATGCTCATGAATTTTGTTGGTAGATGGTCTCTGATTGCTGGAAGATTACCAGGAAGAACAGATAATGAGATCAAGAATTACTGGAACACACACATCAAGCGAAAACTCATCAGCAGAGGAATCGACCCACAAACCCACCGTCCTCTAAATGAACCCACCTCCCAACTAGACTTCAAAACCGCATCCAAATTCGTCCCAAATTCCAATCTTTCGACCAACCCATCTCTGGATTTCCAGAGCAACGACTTTCAATTGAAGGCCAAAACAGAGTCCCTCGAAGAAGGGAGCGGCATGACGACGGACGAAGAACAACAGCAGGTCCGGGGGAATGGGCAAGACTTGAATTTGGAGCTCTCTATTGGGCTCGGTTTATCTCGGGCAAACTCGGAGCGGGTCTCGAGCTGCAACTCTGCCGAGTCGAATTCCCATAGACGGAGGAATGATGGCTGCGAACCGATGGCGGTGGCAGAGACGGTTTGTTTGTGTTGGCAGTTAGGGTTCCGAAAGAGTGAGTCGTGCAGAGACTGCCAAAGCTCTTCCTCTCATGGTTTCTACACTCACTGGAGACCTATGGATTGAGAAAATCAGACTCTGTTATGTCTCCTAATCCTAGGAGTTTGAAGTTTGACGCCAACAACAGAAGAAAAATGGAGGAGGTTCGATAATTACTCTCCCTACCTGTAATCAACCCAATTACCACTACCAGCCAAGATGTAATGCTACAACAATGACAATGAGGAAAGGAAACGAAAACTCTTCTAGCAGAGCCACTAAATCCCTTCTGGATATCCTTCTTCTGTCACTTTTTGTCTTAAATGTCTTCTTTCAGGTCAAATTAGCTGGTCTGTGGGAGAATTTTAGAGGAGGTTATTTTCTCTTAGGGTTAGTTTACTTACGGGGATAAAAACTACTAAAACAAATTATTAATTTAAATTTGAAAGGAGAAAGCGGTGAATTGCATGAAAAAATTCCTTAGGGTAAAAATATAACATTAATCTCCTGTTTTGGATTTAGGGGAGGGGAGAGGAGGAATTGGAAAATTAGCATGATTCAGGAGTAAATGGAGAGGAGGGACAATTATTCTTACCTTTTTACATTTTTTTATCCCTCTAAATTGGAAAAAAATTCCTTATTTCTCCCCTCCCCTTATTAATTATATGAGCATTGCTGTGGAACTTCTCATGATATTTGCCAAAGTGACAACTTCGCAAAAAATTTTCACTTATGCTCAAAGTTCAAATCTCCACTCGTAATTTATGATAATTTCACGTTTGATGGAGAAACGATGTTGGAACTTGACACAACGAATTAACTTGGGTACCCTTTTAGAATTGTCCCCTATGTTTCACGTCCGGTAGATAATTGCTAATATTATTCATTTATTTGGAGTAAGATCAGTTGCACGCCGCTAAGATCAAACTATATTAAAGGGTTAAATACAATTTATCTCCTGAGATTTAGATAAAATTACATTTTACCTCTTCTAGTTTTATAAATATACATTTTGTCCCCTATCTTTTTAATATAGTGTAACATCAACTTTTGAAATATTAATTTAAACATTATGATAACAATTTTTGATAATTTTAATCTATATAATATTTTTTTACAATTATCAATTTTTCTTTTTATTTTTTTTCTGTAACCAGAAAATTGTATTTTTTAAATATAATTAACTATTAAAAAATACTATGTAAATTGAAATTACTCAAATATAAGTATCGTACAGTCTAAATTAAAATTTAAGAAATTATTGTTGAACTGTATTAAAAGGATGAGGTAAAGTATATATTTCTAAAATAAGAGGGACTATAGTAAAAGGATGAGGCAAAGTATATTTCTAAAACCATTGCACTTGGTTTAGTCATATAAACCAACCTTGCTAATTTTTCGATTAATTAAAAAATCCTACAGACGTTTTTGTTGATAAGTTTCAATGGTTTACATTTTAGGGGTTAAATTACAAAAGTTTACAAATTTGCAATAAAAAAATTACTAACTTTTACTTACTCAATTAAATATACTAGTACTTATCACAAATCAAACTAATTAGAGCGTCAGCGTGCTTTAACTTGGGAAAAAAGTTTTCCTTAAAAAAAAAACAAAAAAGGAGGCAAGTGTGTTCGAGGCTAGTAGGTCACTTGTCTAATTCATTAAGGCACAACTATTTCTTAATGGAACAATGATGAGTTAACGGCTTCCCGTGCCGTGTATCTTTCCAGTACGAATTTCCAGCTACACACGGAATGTCGAATCGACTGATATGTCACAGCGTATAATTTTCAGCCCTCAAATAATATCGTTTTGATCTCTTTCATGTTTTTCTCTTTCATAATATCGTTTAGTCGATTCTCACTTTACAGTAATATCGTTCAAGCCCTCTAACTTCTCGTGGAAGGCATCTTTTCGTTTACCAATAATATTAACCATCACCCTTAGAGGTTTCAGGAAAAGTTTTCTACAATTACCCTCCTAACTCTGAATAATATTATATTTACTCTTTGTTTGAAAATATACACTTTCTCTATACAGTTTTAACACCATTAGTCAGTCATTAATTAGAGTTATGGATATTACAGTAGCACCTCATAGGTTTAGATATTTACATTTTCAGCCTTTTTTTTCATTGTTTGATGGTAATTTTTGAAATTTTAACTTAAACTATATGGTTACTATCTTTTAGTAAATAGGCATTTATTAAACTATTTTATTGCATTTAAACTATATGGTTACTATCTTTTAGTAAATAGACATTTATTAAACTATTTTATTGCAGTCTATAAAATATTTTTTATAGTTAACAAATATTTTAAATTATTTTTTATCCCAATAAATATAAAATTATATTTTTTAAATCTGAATATTGTTAAAAAATATCATATAACTTAAAATTAGTGTATAACATAGTTAACAATCAGTTTAAATTAAGGTTTCAAAAATTAATGTCAAACCTTGTTAAAAAAACAAGAGAAAAAATGTATATTTCTAAGCCTCATGATGTAATTGTAACATCAACTTATGTTCAAAGAGTGTAACTATAATTTTAACCATCAGTTAATTTAACATAGTAAAAAAACTAGTGGGGAAGAGTATCTTTCCAAACTTTAAGAGGTAAATGTAATATCATCGGAATTTTATGTGTGAGTGACTGTAAAAATTATTTAAAAAGCTAGGTACTTAATGATCATGTTTTTTTTTCACTTTAACAACTTAAAAAATTGATAGCTATTGCTAATAATTTATCTAAAATTTTAATGAAATTGCTAAAAAGTTATACTCACTCAAACATGGTCTATATTGACTTTGTTTGGAAAAATTACTGTGATCGGTATTAAATTTGAAATAATTTATGGAAGTGAATCTTTTAAAATATTGTTGGAGCTAAACTACTGTTTAATGATCTTTACTTGAGTACTAATCGCTAAAATTATTACCAAACCAACCGTCATCATAAATTGGAGAGCAGTTATCCATAAAAAATACATTAAAAAAATAATTAGAAAATGAATGATATATATGATATTAGGCCTTTCACCAAAAAACTGATAAGAAGTGCCGGACAAAATTTATGACGGCTAAGGGCCCTGAGCTAAAATGGATGATTCGTTTCATGCACCCCACCCCAAACCGAGGGGAGAGGGTTGTTGACTTCACGATTTTTACCTTCCTCCGTTGATACGTGGCCGCTTCTGCCGAAAGCTTTCTGGTGGTTCAAATTCAATAGCGTTCGCAGTTCCCACATCAAGATCATGGAAAAAACGAAAGAAATGGACTTTTTTGTGGGACCTAACCAAAATAAATTCTCCCCAATGTTTTTTCAACTTGGAACTTCATCTTCATCCGGAAATGTAAATGTAAGAGCATTCCACAAAGTCCAACTCCCAGCTTCCCCCCAGTCTAGCCAATTAAAACTGCAATTTCTCCTCATATATCTCAGATCTTCACTAGCTACAAATACAATGAATCAGGCATCAAGGCGACGGAAGAAAGTGATGGAAATGATAGTATCAAAAGGCTTGGTGATTTTTTCGTCGGTAAATTGGTCGCTTTGCTTGTGGCTGTGGGTATGGAAAAGCCTAGGGAGAAAAAGCTTGTCCATAATAAGTAATGGATTGGAGACAAATATCGTTCCGTCGCTTTTTCTGTAACTTTTATCGTGGGAAAAAGGAAGCGATGTAGGTAGGTTGGGGCCCTAGAAACCGGATATTCATGTAAATGCGGCCGACATGCCCCATCTGTTCCATTTGATTTGGTAACACAAAAACCCGATTCAATGCATATGCATCAATCTCTCCTTTATACATCTCATCCCCCACCCCACCCTGCCTGGGACTTGGCTACCTTTTTTACGTCCTGTACTATCTAGATTTTTTTTTACCCTTTTTGGCCAGAGTACTGGCTAGATAAATACTAAATATATTGTTGATCATAAATAGTTCATTTAACAATTTATGAGAAATTTCCTAATGCAGTCACGTCTCTCTTACTATTAGACTCGTCGATGCAATTCACTTTTATACCCCTTTTCTTATTTAGTTATTAAATTTTTATTTATTCAAAATAACACAATTAATTGTTCATATATATCATTGTGTGCATATATATGGTCATACAATAATAGACATATAATTATTTAGATTATAAGCTGATACATTTTTCCAATGTCACTTCTATGTTATTATATCACATCACATTTCTCAGCAGCATAAATATTGATGTATAGCATTCCAAATAAATGTTATTCACAGTTTTGTGCATGAAAATAAAATTGTTTATGTAGTTCATGATTTTTATTGATTCTTTACTCTCTCAACCTTTCTCCTATTATTGACTCTAATAATTATCAGAAAAAAAAACCACAAAATCTCTAAATTAGGATAAGCCCTCGGTTCCAACCTAACGTTCTTATTGTAAAACTTATAATTAATTGGTTTATAACCATACTATTACATTGAGGACAGGAATTAAGGCTGCTGAAACTGGGATGGGACCAATGGTTTTGTTAATATAATATCTAATCCATGGATTGCGGTATATCGCATGTCGCTGTATTCTGTAGTAAACTGAAAAACAAATGCATAAGAAAACATTGATATAAATAATATCACAAAATACTATGATATGCCATATAAAAAAATAAAAAAATAGCAACGTACATAAATTTATGTGCCGCGTACAATACACCTAAATGAAATAGCGCAAAACTTAAAGTTCCTCTGAAAATCAATTTACACTGATACAGGTTGATTAATTTCAAATTATTTCCGGCTTGGCAATTGGCAGTAAGGCCTCCCCACATAACCCTACCCATTACCCTTCTCCCTCTCTCTTAATTAAAAAGTTTCTTCATCTTTGGCTTAATTAGCTAAATGTGGCTAGAAACCAATTGAATTTCGCCATCTTTTCTTAATTTCTATATTATTTATTCAAATAATCAACTTTATCAATAGAGTTTTCTCTTTACTTTTATCAGTTCCAATTTTTCTCTTTGTTAACAAGGTAAAGGAGTTGCTGATTAAAGAGGTAGTAGTAAAAAATTTCAGTCGATGAGGTTAGACGATCTATTTTATTATAGTGGATTGAGAGTTAATATTTATTAGTCCAAGCATTATGCTAGTTTTGTGGTTTTTACTTTTTAAGTTTTTTTCCTCAGATTATAGGTTCAAATACTGTATATACTCATATATTTTTTTACTGTTTTTATATGTAATACAGTATTATAGGGATGCTATAAATAACATGAGTTGAAAATATAGATTATCTCTATAAAATTTAGTATTTATATCTTATTGATAGATATTGTATAGTTTACAGTTAATAAAAAAAACTTTTATAGAAAAAAAAAATCTTCCTAAAGTAGGAAAAGAAAAAAAGGAAAGAGGAGTATATATTGCGGGAGAAATTTTGACGGCCTAATTAGCAATAACTTCTAGAACCTCAGGTAAACAAAAGGCCAAAGGAGAAAAGGGTCAGGTATTATAAAAAGGGAACGGGCGGACCTACCACCAACCCTCATCCATTAAAATCAAACAGTTGATTTCTGGATTAATTTAAGCAGTTGAAAACATAAACCACGTGTATTAGGGAATCTTTATCTTCAAAATTTAAAGAATGCCGGATCTCTCTCCACCTAAAAGCAACAAATCTGCTGAACAAACACATAATTTTCCGCTAATTGTGTGATTCAAACTAAAAGTTATTGCTATTCCTATATGTCTTAATTTTCTATGTTAATCTAAAAGCCTTGAGAGACTCAGTGGATTTCTTGCCGAAACTTATCAAGGCTTTGTTTATTTTCTGTTATAAAAAATGTAATATTTTTAATTTTATATAATATTTTAATTTTATTTAATTTTAATTTGAAATTAATATTATTTGAAATTTAATACTATATTTAATTAGTAATTATTCAAAAAAATTTAAACAGTTGTTATTTTTATAATTTTTTCCATACCAAATATAAGAAATAAAAACTACTAATAAAGAGCACTAACTTTTTATAGAAATATGATGCTTATTTTCATATGACACGATGGAGTTTTAATTTAACGATGCCGCATTAATGTGTTAAAATGGCAGCCCCATAAGATTCATTTATCAGCTAAATGAATTTAGACCTCAAATCGCACGAAATTATAACATCTGCCACTCATGCCTAATCTCTCCCGGCCTACCAAACCACCGATTACCACCACACCTGCTCCACTCATTGCATCTGCCCAACAAATTACATGCCCCATGACTTTCAAAGAGCCCTGCATGAGCCAATTATGCTTTTGATTGTGGTGATTTGTTGGAAAGCTAGTGCGAGCTGCGGTTTCATGCCAACGAACAAAAACATGGTTGTTTTCAGCGAAAACTCAGTTTCCTTAATTCTAATCCCACAAGTCTTCCATGGAAATACTCTGTTTCTAACCTTGTTTAAAGTTTTTATCTTTAAATAGTTGGGAAATTTGAGAAGACGGTGCAAAGGAAGCAAGAAGAAGTAGTGGAATATGGAATTATTTAGACTATCTGTTGAAGAACACAAAGGAAATTGGTGACAAAGAATGAGGCAATAAAAAGGGATAACGCAGGGGTCGACAGATCTGGTCTGGGATGATAGAAACAACTTTGTCTTTTTACAAACCGAGTCATCCCAAAATGTAAAAGCGCAGTAACCGGGCCTCATTAATGCAAAACGATCTAGCCTATAAAGAAAACCAAAAAAAGAAAAATTGCTCAGTTTAAAGTTAATCCCGATATATAACTTATGGTCTTATATTGTAAACCTCATTCACATACAACATTCATGGTCCTAGTTAATTCCAAGATACTTTAAATAAACTCAAGTGACAATAATTAAGGCATAATGACAAAAAGTCAATGCAACCTTTTATTGTTTCACTCCAAGGTTGTGCCAGTAGAGATAGTATAGTGTTTACTCAACCTATCTAACATAAGGATGTATATACGTCCATTCCATTATTGAAATTATATTATTTGAATTTAGGTTACCACATATTTGATTGTAATAACAATTTATCAATATTTAAGAATAATATCAAATATAAATATCTGGCGTTTGATTTTGAAGTATTGTTGTCAACTTCTAAATTGGTTGATTCAAACTCAAGACTTTAATATTGCTATTAGTAATGGATAAGTAAAAGTAAAACAACATTAAATATAGGCACTATTTAGGAACAATTTTTATGATTAATGTTAAATTTTTTTATAATTTATTTAACAATTGAGATGAAAACACCGAATCTAAAAACTAATAACTACCTTTGGATGGTTTTTTCAAAATTTTAACACTGACTGTTGATGCTAAGACTAAATGCTGCCATATTTTCCTAATTTAAGGTTACAATAGTTTGATCCTAAAATTTTATTGTCTTCTTTTGGGTTATTGTTATTTGAGCACATTAATTTGTTTGCTTAATTTGTATGATGATTGAAACTCTATACTTTAATAAGTCTAAAAATTACTTTTAAAACAATTTTGTATTTTTTATTAGTTTTTCTTCTTCAAATCGGCAAGAGAAAATTATTAGATAAAAAAACATACTTATTTTTATAAAAGCCCATTGTTGTGAAAACAAGAGTTTATAATTTATAACCCTTATTCACCCGTAAGTAAACGACATTGTTATGTGCAAATGATAATATAGGTACCATCTCAATGAAATTCAAGTCCTAAGCATTCAAACCACCGAAACTAAAATGAGATAAAGCTATTTAATTAAGTAAAGACTAAGGTTGGTTAGGTGAATGTGTGTATAAAAAGAAATGAACTAGGATGAATGAAGTTTCTAAGTTCTCGATGAAATCTAAAATGCCGAATGAATATAAGGGTCGCTAATGAATACAGATGTGTGCAACTAATGGGAAGACTGTCTAGAATTAGCTAAAGTAACTACAAATGAAGTGAGGTGGTTAAGAAGACTATCTCCCTAGGATTCCACTTTTTTACTTGTTAACTAAGTTAAGTGAAGTTCCAGAGCTATTCATTTCCTATGTAGTAAGAGGATTCAATCGTCAAAACCCCATTTCTCAGTACCAAGTTTTGTTTACTTAAGATTAACTATGGCATCTAGCGAGCTTATACATTAATCTAAGATAGATTAAAACCTAACCTCATTTCAATTACTTAATGGGTTTATAGATTACCTCTAATCCATAAGACCCATCACACTCTACTCTTCATTTCCACCTTTATCCTTTATTTCTCATGAAAAAAAAAAAAAGATTATGATTTGTGTGAAGTGGCCAATAAACACACAATCATTAAACTCAAGAGTTGGCAACATAGAAGATTCAATACCCATGAAAAACCTCAAATAAACATTAGATAACAAGTATCAAAAGTTGCATCCTGAAAAGACATGAAGAAATCTACTTCATGTCTAAAACATTCATAGACAAGGTACTAGAGTATGAAAGAACCAAATAAAAAACCCTAGTAGCTCAAGCCTCCTTGTGCTCCAAGAGTTCCTTTGGCACCTTTAAACCAAACTCCAAGCTCAAGCCTCAAGTGTTGACTATAAGAGAATAAAGGAAGAAAAGTATGGTGAATGAATAAATGACAAAACCCTTCTTGGAGAAATTCTTGTCTAAATTCTTGTCTAAAAACCTTCGTAAAACCTTGTCATTTACTCCATCGAACTTAAGAGATAAAATCCCCTAACCAATGTAGAGCTTGGATTAAAAAATGAAGTAGGAAACCACAAAGATTCGAAAAGCAGGCTAACGCGTCACCAAAACAAGGGAACAAGTGGCAAAGTGTCACCAAGGCGTCGAACAACGGTGGCATGTCATTGATGATGGCGAAAATTGGCAACAAGTTGTATACGTTGGTGATTCGTTGCTAACAGCCTTTTCCAATTTTGACCCGTGCAAGACCAACTTTTGTTCCGCTTGACCCTATTTTATTTTAACTCATCCACAATACACTTAAATCTACATAACGAGGAAACAAAGCAAGAAATACTAAGAAATGTGGTAGGACGTAATAGAAATTGATGGTCAAAGTCTACAAAAAGTCAACAACTTTGACCATCACAGTATGCACTTATTGCCCATGATTTAAGTAATTATTAAATAATTAAAACATCAAGGCCTAGTTTGTTTAGAGTAGACACAAGAGTGTTAATGTGTTATACCTATTTGGTGGGGTTCAGTATATAGCCCACTCACAATTGAACATGAAAAAGTCCCTGAAGTTTATGTTATTTACAGGCCAGGCAGTAGGGGTGAAAGGTTTCAACCCTAACCCGAAACCCGATGTATAGGGTCGGTCAGTGAAGAGAAAACATATATTCGGGTCAACCCGAACCCGACCCTATATAAGATACAAAGTCGGGTTGGTTCGGGTTAAACCCGAAACTAACCCAATTGACCCGATTATTAACCTTTGTCCCAAAATTCCTAATACCTATACTCAGCCCAGCCCAATACCATTTCCTAACTTTCATGGGCCCATTTTTTAAAGCCTAACCCTAAACTTAAACTAAGTGATCTGATCTTTCCCCTCACTCCCTTCACCGCCTGCTGCTGCTGCTCTCACCTGTCGCTTCTATGCCTTTGTCTACCTGCTCGTCTAGCCGTCTCTGCTTTGCGCCTTCCCTTCGTCGATCAACTCGCCAGCCCTGCCTTCTATCCTCATGCTCAGCTGCAACAGCTACGCCCGTCCCTCCGTCTTCCTCCTTCTTCGCACTCTCTTTCGCTTGTAGCTCCACCATCAGCCTACCGTGTCAACCTCTGGTTCATCCGCCCCGTAGATCGTCGTTCACTGCCATTCATTCACACGATAATGTCATCATCGCCCTCAATCCTTCCCTCTTTTTCCTCCAACTAAATTTTAACTCCCTAAGCCCAAGTGAGGCACACGGTGGCATTGTAAACCGTGGGTAATCGGTTGAGGAAGCCTGTGTGGTGACGAATTAAGGCAGGGGACGGAGGCGATGTAGGCCGGACCGCCGGAGTTGACAAAATCGGGGTAGCGATTGAGGTTAAAGGAGATAAATCGAGGCACTAAAGGCGACGAGGGCCGGAAGTGATGGATCAAAGTGGACTGTTGGGTTTATGCGGGTTAACCCGACCTTAACCCTATATTTTTAGGTTAGGGTCGGTTCAGGTTGATTCAATAAATAGGATCGGGTCAGGTTGCATTTTTCGGATGTAGAAATTGTTTCTAAACTTCGGGTTCCAACCCGAACCCGACCCTAAACCCGAAATTTACACCCCTAATTAGGCAAAACAGGAGGGCAATCGAATTCTTCAACATGAGCACAACGGTGCATCCGTCGCTGCAAAACTTATTATCTTAGTGGCATCTCCCAGTGATACTCGTAGATGCCGCTAATGTTGTCAGTGGATTGCCATAACGACTGTGATTCGTCATCTTTACTGATTGATAACGAAGACATCACATCATCTACTTGTTGGAAAACATCATTACCGTTTGATCTTAATTTCCTTTTACCAGATGAAATTGATTTCATGGGTCATGATCTTTGTTGTGAGTTTTACAACCCTACTCCGCAAGCGCACGGGACGTGTGTAGATAGGGTGAATAAGATATCGTTCCCATGAGGATTGATTTGCATTGTTTGCTAATTACCACTACCTTGAGACTCACTTTAGCTAAACAAGCAACAATTGATGATTTACTCACTATGAAAATAACTAAGTTTGCAACTCCACTTAAATTACTACTAAACAAGAACAACAAACACAATGCAAATTATGGGTTTTCTAATGAATTAACAAAACACACTCTCATCCAAATTGCTAGTTCAAGAGGGGCATTACAAGTGCAATTTACCTTCACCTAGTATCCTAGACTAGTCTCCCAACAAGCCCATGGCCACTACACTCTTCTCCTAATTCCAATTCCTTTTAATCTTTTCCAAGAGTTTAAAAGAAATCTAAAGTGCAATTGACTAGGGCCCTTGATCAATCAACACAACAATAAACTCAAGGAGAAGAGTAAACAAGCAATGAAGGAAAACCAAAGTCAAATAGACATTAATCCAACCAACATAACCAATTCAAGTAGTTACAACCATATAAAGTGTAGAGAAAACTACTCCATAATCAAACTAAACATAAATATGAAAATACATAAAAGAGCATTCATGTCTAAATACAAGATAAAAGAAGAAAAGAAGGAACCCAATAGGCTCTAGATGCTTTATTCCTCAAGGCTCCTACAAGTCTTCAAGTGCTCCAAGCCTTTTCGAAGCAAGAATCCATAAATACTCCCAAGGAAGATGAAGAAATGCAAGAAATGATGATGAAAAACCTAAGTCTAAGATGAGAAGATGAAAATGAAGAGTGTGTTCTTCTTGCTAGGTTCCAGGTTCTTCTATTCTTGGAGGTGTCCCTTTCACTCACTAAATCATTTGGATAGAAATCCTTGGCCAACAGCAAGCTTGAGTTCAAATTTGAGGTAGGGGACCACTTTCCTAGGTGACTGGCGCCTAGGCCTCAGGAATGGGTGCTTAGGCGCCTAGGCCCCAGGAGGGGGTGCCTGGGCGCCTAGGCTTCCAGGCTCGATGGTGCTCTGGCGCCTAGGCCTCCAGGCTAGCAAGTGGAGCCTAGGCCTCCAGGGTGCGTTTTTTAGGCAGAGAACTTTTGTACTGTAGCGCCTAAGCCTCGCTCCTGGGGCTTAGGCCTCACAGTTATAATTTCCGTTGACTTTTGCGTTCTTGTTTTTGTTCCGTTCGTCTCGGTGCTATTCCAATGCTATGGTCCGCTTCTTTAACCTACAAAATAAATGATCAAAGCAAGAATCGGCCAAAAATATTGAGTGGTAAGGTAGAAAATTATGGTCAAAATTGACAAAAGGTCAACATGTTTGACCACAAAATTAACATTTATCAATCCTCAATACATTGCTTTGGGTCTCTGAAGATGGCGATCATACATGATCTTGCGAGTTAGATATTCAAGATTTTTTTCCCCAAAATTTTCCTTTTTTATTTTGTGGAGGAAAGGAATAAAAAAAGAGCTACCAGGTAATATTAAGTTGGAAGGGTCGTAATTTCCCTAAGTAAGAAACAGAAAAAAAAACTTGCTAATTTCTCTTTCATGAGTCATGAGTAGGAATTGTTTGCAATTGTTCTTCCACCTTCTTGGCTTCATTTTCTCTCTATTTTTTTTTTAATTTTCCTTTACACATGTCATACTATTCTTATCTTCAGTATGCCGTAGTTCATTTGTTTAGCGTAATTGGTTGTTTTTTATTTTTCTTTTAACATGCCATATTTTCTTCTCTTCAATATAGAGCTTCTTTCTCCTATTAATTGATTTCATGGGTCATGATCTTCAATACATTGCTTTGGGTCTCTGAAGATGGCGATCATACATGATCTTGCGAGTTAGATATTCAAGATTTTTTTCCCCAAAATTTTCCTTTTTTATTTTGTGAAGGAAAAGAATAGAAAAAGAGCCACCAGGTAATATTAAGATGGAAGGGTCATAATTTCCCTAAGTACGAAACGGGGGGAAAAAAAAACTTGCCAATTTCTCTTTCATGAGTCATGAGTAGGAATTGTTTGCAATTGTTCTTCCACTTTCTTGGCTTCATTTTCTCTCTCTGTTTTTTTTTTTAATTTTCCTTTTCACATGTCATACTATTCTTATCTTCAGTATGCTCAGTATGCTGTAGTTCATTTGTTTAGCCTAATTGGTTGTTTTTTATTTTTCTTTTAACATGCCATATTTTCTTCTCTTCAATATAGAGCTTCTTTCTCCTATTAACTTACCATAAAACTTGTGGTAGTGAGAGAATAAAAATATAAGGTTTTTGTACAAGTGAAGTTCCAATCAAGTGAGAGAAAAGGTTATCCGAGCAACGAACATATATGGTAAAGGCGATGAGCTCGCAGTGGAGGTAATTAGGCAATAGACCAATTTGATGCCAGTAGCGAAGTTGATCTGGTAATAAACAAACGACAGCAATGAGCAAATATTGCGTAAAAGTGTTGGTGTGATAAGAGAAGATAAGATTTTGATTGTAGTATAACTTGTAAATTAGTACCTCCTATGGGCTTTTGAAAATGAAATTCAAAGTGAGTTATAGAATAGATCCTACAATAGAGGAAAAGCATGTTAATATCTCCTTGTCAACGCAAAACGAGCTGACCGTAAGTTTAAAATGAAATTAATTTAATAAAAAAATAAAAATATATACATCGTTCGGTAGAAGCCTAAATTAAAATAAAATTAAAGGTAGGAATTTGTAGAGTGGAGTTAAATATGGACTTAAATTACGGACAGCATCAGCATCGACGACAGAGCAACACCATTTGCGCCAAGTGATAGCTAAAGAATTCGGCTGTCTTGTCTTGTACTAGTATATTTTACCTGGCTGAGTCATCAAACAAAAGATTAGAAAGACAAGAGTTACTATTAATTACAGATAAGATAAGCTTGACTTGACCCTGCCTAGTTGCCCTGCCTTTGTTGGAAACAGTACTACTCCACCCTACTCTGGTGGAATCGGAATTTAAGCTCCTCTGTGATTGGAGGACGGAGAGATTGACAGAGACCCCAGCCGAAATACAAACCGAAGATGACAGGGACCAGCATATGACATGTTTGGGAGGTAGGTAACCCAATCTCTACTAATTAAATTATACTCCCATGGCGCTCTCTCTCTCATGTCATCAATGGTTACAGGTTTACTAATTTTATAGAATGTGGTGGTTAGTGGTTACTCATCTAAGGATATGTAATATGTTTGGCCCAAGAAATATAATGCCCCTTTATTTTACATTAATTTTGATAATATTATTACGCATTTTATATAAATTAAGGTCTAAATTAATTTTATTTTCTCGAATTTTATCGAATTGCTCAAAAGAGTATCTCAATTTCAACCTGTCATCCAATTAAAAAAGATATTGGACTAACTTCTTATTTTCTCTCTTACATTATATTTTTTGATCTACCACGTATGCCCCATTTCCGACTCATCTTCCTCTCTTCCAGCTCTCTGTGTGCCTGTTTTTCATTGACATCATACCCGCTGTCAGCCTCCTCCAACAACATCATGAGCGACACCCTCCAAGCAACCTGATCCAATGCGATCTAGATCTCATTTTTCTCTTCTACCAGGTCCATGAGGAGGGAATTTAAGCAGCCAGAGATGTGGGTCATCTCCGGTGTAGGAGACAAACCTTTGCGCAACAAGAATAGTAATGCCCAACCTTCAACGTGGTTAGAGCCGATGATGAAAATGTTGGACTTGGTGGCTTTCAAATTTGGGCCTTCTTCCTCTTCAATTGTTAATTTACAGTGGCTGAAGAGTTGTTTCTACAATGGCTTTGGGAGATGAGGATCCACAACTTCAAGATCTTTGTTTTTCCTTGATTGGTTCTCTTACAAATAAAAAAAAAATACAACAACAACAATAATAAAATTTTATGATGTTTTGGGTAATTATTAAAAATTAATTATAATTTATATTTTTATATGTGATTGTTTTTTTGCTCAACCTGTATATTAATTGAAATTATACACTTTAAGAAGAACTTTTAGAGTATTTTTCAAATGAAAATATTTGTTCCCGCTTTCTAAGCAGTGCAAGGAAATTAGTTACTTTTCAAAATAAAAAAAAAAAAGGATGGAAGTGATTATTAGTTAAATTATATAGATTATAGGAAAACCAAATTTGATCTTGTGTTTTATTATATTACTTTAGGATAATGTAGAATTATTTACTTCTTTTGTCATTAATTCTCATTGAGTGTTTCAAGTTATGTATTTTAGTGATTTAGCGATGACAACTTTAAATTCTTTCACTCAAGTAAGTAAACTGTTGGAAATCTAACAAATTTAATGACAAGTGACCTTAGTTATTGAGTCAAATGGCCAAAGTGTCATACTGTTCATAGTTTGAGGGATAAACCGCTTGTTTCACAATTCAAAAACTAAAATGCCCAAGTTAACATGGTTTAAAGGACCAAACTTGATTTAGAGTGTGAAACAATTATTTAAAAAAATTATCACTTTATTTAAACTCTACGTTTTAAGGAATTGAAAAAAAAAAGTAATTCTATGATATTTTTGTGAAAAGTAAATATTGTTTATTAATTTTTATTTTTACAAAGAAAATAATAAAAAACTTACTTTTACAAAAATATCTTAAAATTATTTTTTAACTTCTTAAAATATAAGGTTTCGACAAATTGATAAATTATATGGCCAAAAAAGACAATTTGATAAATTAGGAACATAAGTATTTTATATAAAAACAATGTATAATAATAGATTAAAATCAATATAAAACAAACTCGACTAAGCTGGAGAGATTAAAATTGTTAAGAATCTTTCATAGAATTAAAAATTGTCGTTTACAGAGAGAAATCCAAGAAAGGCGACCAGCGTTAATTGGTTCGTTAAGTTTGGTGGAGGTGGGGGCGGGGCATGTCATGTGGACATAGAATACAATGAGAAATGGGCGATTTTTGCTATTCCAGATTCAATGGAACTTTAGCTGGTTAAGGTTTTGTTTGCGGTGTTATTCAGGTCACGACTTACAGGCTTATAGATGCATCTTCTGTATTTTTTTACTATCACCATGACATTTTTCTTTATTCAGCCCAAGTTCAAACAACTCTCACAGCTCTAAAGTCTAGATTCTAGTGCTTGGACCTCCTCTTCTATCGTTCTTAATTTAGCGGTTTCTTTTGTTATTATTATTTTTATTTAGTAACGTACTTACAAGTATATAGGGAAGATATATTAGTATTTTAAAACAAAAGAAGTAAATGCTAGTATTTTTTAGATTTAAAAGATAATCGAACAAACGTATATCCCTAATATTTTAAAAGAAGAGAACAAAGAGGTCAGATTTAAACCCTAAACTTCCTTTTTTATATCCCTAATATTTTAGTCATTAAGTTAAAACTGTATGAATCTTTTTTTTTATTTTTCTTTTTTTGAGTCCAAGCAAGAAGTTTTTCTTTCATCGTTAACGCTACCAATTAAACTGAACGCACGTGATAGGAATGTTGCTCGATCGATCGTTTCAGAATATTAGGGCTGTGAGACATGATGAATTTATCATCAACAACTCCTACAAATTTAGTGTATAGTTATAGCCTAAATT
>KK901820.1:0-44398 GCA_000696445.1 Aquilaria agallochum
GAGATATTTAGATCATTAGAGTACATGGGCTAATAATTTGGGTTATGGTTTCACAATAATTTCGTATTAATAATGAGCCCAATAGGTGAGCCATTACTAAGCCCGAAATGAAAGCCTAACTGGATTAAGGCTTTGAAACCTATTATGCCTGGAAGTTGAGTCTCATTATAAATACAACTTCTAGTGAGAAATTCGCAGGTCTCCTTGCCCTAGCCTCCCAAAAGGACAGCCACACTCTTCTTTTGCAATTCCTTAGAGGACGCAAGCTAGCATTGCGAGCGCAGGATAAACGCATCTGCCTGGATGCGGTGGAAGTGTGGTGATCCCGAGAGGCTCGTGTGGATACCATAGGGAGCCTGAACACATCAACAGTTCAGGTTTTGTGATTTGACCCTACAGTTGAGTAAGAGATCTCAACCAAAAATTAGGTATGAAAATTTTTGAACAACCGGTTTACCCTGTTTCACTTGGATCTTAGAGGGTTTCGGTTAAATTCCGCTGCGCTATTTGGCTCCTGAAACCCATCAGTTGCCATGATGGGCTTCAGTCTGGAGCCTCCTTCTCCCCATGAGGGAACCATGGCGAACCAAAGTGCCCTTTCGGGGGACCTAACTGCTTCGGGGTACAAATCTCATTCAGGGAGGTGAGCTCCTCTGGAGGGAGGTCCCTTGTTTGTATGAGGCACATTCGGTTGGGATTTCCCGAGGTCAAGCTTGGGTACCTGATGTGGCACTTCGTGAGCGCGCCCCGAGGGTGGCCCATAGAGTATCTAGAGGTGGTTTTGGCCATGTGAGGCCTGCGCGAGGTCACCTTCGGGAAAGGCGGTGACTCCTCCTGACCGAAGTTGGTCCCATGAGTTTCCTGAGTGGTAGCACCTATTCGGCTTGTCTAAGGGTTCTGAAGTCCTCTCTTTGCCAGGGTTTTATAGTGTCTTCTTCAACCGGAAGTGGCGCGCTCATGTGAAGTCCTTTGGGGGTGATAGCCTGTTGGCTATCACATGCCCCCCCTTAGAAAAACTGAAGACGTTCCTTCGGTTTGGGGAGTTCTGGGAGCCTTTTTTCTGGCAAGCGATGCTTGGGCTTGTTGCCATGATGGGCTTCCGTCCGGAGCCTCCTTCTCCCCATGAGGGAACCATGGTGAACTAAGGCACCCTACCGGTGTAGTTCCCCTGGTGTTTGAATGGTGTCCCTGTCTCTTCTGTCGAGGTCACTGTTTGGGCCATGTGCTTCTACTGAATTTTCTGTTAGTGAACTGTTTCATCTTCCCTTGTATACAGGCGTGCATTACTTCGGGTAGGATTATATAGGACTGCCAATTGTCAGGGTCGTGCCCTCGTTTCTCGCATTGACTTACACGTGGCTGTGATGGGTGGCAAACAGTTACGTCGGTTACATTAATTTTGTCTCTTTGCCTTTAAGGAGCAATAATGATGACATTTTGCCTGCCCTCTTCAGCCTATATAAACACCTATTGCCTCAGACCTTCACACTCTTTTCCTTTGCTTTCGTTTTCTCTAGAACTCTCTCTTGTCTTCTTTCTCCTTCTGGCGGCGGTTCTAGCTGTGGAGTGATTTCCGGCATCCCTTCATGACGGCGTCCAGGAATCCAGGTTTCAGCAAAACTTTCAGTGGGTCTTTCTTTCTGAAGTTCTTTCTTCCTTTTGAACTCGCTTGTTCTGTAGTTTTGTTTTTTTTAGACTCCTTCGGTTCTCTACCCTTTTTTTAGTTTTCCCGAGGTTACCTCTCTTATCTTTGACAAATGTCGAACCCTGCTCCACTAATGACCGTCCGTCCTATTCCCAAGAGCTTTCTCCCAATTGAGTCTCATCCATGCTGCACTACTTCGGAGAAAATGACGAAGCAAAATTCTATCTCCCTACTTACGCCGTCCCGAGGTTACCTACCTCGGTCACTTACGGTTACATGGCCCATTTTGATGAGATCACTGTTTACTGAGCCCAACTGAAGGCTGGTTTTCGGTATCCTTGCCTGCAAATGGTGTGTGAATTCTACAACTTTCATGGGATTGCCGTGAACCAGCTTCTTCCAAACTCATATTCTTATTTCAATGCCTTTCTTTGCATGTGTGGGGTTTTTGAGATAAAGCCCCATTTTCTCTTCTTCATGCAATACTATAAACTCCACCCAGTCCCGAAGGGTGGATTCTACTTTTTGCTTCCCCGAGGATCTGGGTGCAAGAAGTTCACTTTCACCTTTGGCATGAAGGTTAGCTGGCGGGGGTGGAAGAAAAAGTTCTTCTTCCTGTCAGTTCTTGAAAGATGGAGCTACATTTTGACCAAATGGGCTTCGAGGGTGTTGAAGACTGACGTTGTTGACCCTCTAAAACTACTGACCTCGGGGTTGGCAGTTTTTGAGGGTCAACAACGTCAGTCTTCAACAACCTCGAAGCCCGCGAAGTTTGATGAGTTCGACAGACGCTTCCGAGCAGTTACGGACTGGGACTCTGAGGTCCCTCCGCACTCCTTATACCCCTATCCCATTAAGTGGGACCTTATGTCCGAAAAGGTCCTTCGGGAACTGGGGGTAATTCACGAGCACAAGTTTGACTTGAACCTGCCTGTGCCTGTTATCCCGGGGAAGAAGGCATGGTTGGTGATGCTTCTTCGGGCCGAGATCTCGTACGAGGCCTTTGTCGAGAGTAATTTATCTTCCAATTTTTTCTACTTGTATTCCTTTTGGACTTACGCTGATGTTTTTTCCTCTTGCAGAGATAGGCGATCAATCTGCGGAGTTTTACGAGTCCCTTTTTCTCGGCCAGTCTGAGAAGGGGGAGCAGACGCGGAGGAAGGCACCTACGAAGAGGAAGAAGACTTCCGGGGGGCCGTCCAAGCCGAAGAAGGCCAAGGCGGACGTCCTTCCCCCTCCCTCAGAAGACATCGTTGAAGTGCAGGATCAGTCGCCTGCCCAATCTCCTGCCCACGCTGATCCCCTACGGATCCTACCATCCTCGAGACAGCTTTGAGTCTGGATGTTGCAACTGAGACTTCGGTTGAAAGGACTTCGGCTCAAGAGTTCGAGGAGAGCAGGAGAAGGAAAAGCAAGAACATTCCCGGTGAAGTCCGTGAACTGGGCGAGACCGAGGACGTTCTCACCGAGGTTCCACCAGGTTCATTCCTTAGTCGTTCCTCTATGAATCTTAGTGTTTTTGGTATCTACGATCTTATAGATGAATGGCTAAGGGATAACATACTGGTAGAACTTCGGCATGATCTTGCAGAGGAGGTGACACCTGCTCCCTGGGTGGAAGCTCATGCCCGAAAGAGGGCCTTTCGGGATAGCCATATCCAGAAGGACAAAGTACCGAGGGAGCCCTTCTGGTCTTTCAAGGAGGACATGAATTTGTTCTCCGAGGACAGCCAGTTGATCGCTCCCCAGATGGCGAAGGGTGTGCTGACGAATGCCACCTTTCAGTTGCTCATCACCGAATGCCCGAACGAGGAGATCCTTGTGGCGAGGATGAGCGAACACGCCACCCTGGTACATTTCTTTTTTTCCTTCTTTGGGGACTTAGAAAAATTTTCTTCTGAGTTTTCATTTTCTAAAAATTTTCCTCTAAGTTTTCGTTGTCTTCTGACCCTTGCTCGGGGATTTTTTTTTTTGCAGCTCTTGGTGTACAATGAATATTATTCAAGCTTGGGTGGTAAAGAAGACTAAGGCTCGTTCTCGGTCTGAGAATTCTCTAAGGAGGGTGAAGGAATTTTGCACCAAATATGTCCTCAAGTACGGCGAACTGAACAAAATTGTGAAGGAGGATGTGGAGAATCTTCGAGCCGAGCTTCGGGAGAGCAAGAAGGAGCTCTTTCTCGACTTTTCGACCAAGGTTGAGGACCTCGGCGCAAAGTGTGCTATTCTTTCTTCGGAGAATGAAGCCCTTCAAAGGAAAAGGCAGAAGATGCTGAGAACCTTGCGAAGGCACTAGCTTTGAACGCCGATCTCCAAGCTGATGTCGATTCATTGAAGAAGGAGGCCAAGAAAAAGAAGAAGAAAAAACTTGAGAGGAAGGTTACTAAGCTTATAGTAGAACTGTTAACTCTGAGTGTCAAGAAGGACCAGTCCGACCAGATGATGAAGGTGTCTTATCAAGATGGTTGCTGTTTGGGGCGGCATTAAGTCCTTTCTCGGCACCCCGAAGTCGACCTCTCCTTCTTGGCCGCTTTGGGTTTTTCTAAGGAGCCCAGGTGGACGTGGTCGAAGCTGGAGTTCCTCAACTTCCCGCCTGCTATGCCCGTGCATCCGGATGCTGCTATCCAGTAGAAAGATACCAATGCCAAGGAGGTACCAAATGCTTCGGCTTAGCAATAGGCTTTTTTCTTCTTTCTTTTTCTTGTAATATGCTTTATTGTAATGTTGCCTCAGAACTATGAAATTTTTTTTTCTAAGTTCCCATTCTTTCCTTCAATCATCACTCTTCAGAAGTTTGTGTAATTCTATGTGCATATTTTTTGGCAAGCATCCACGTCCAAAACCATACCTTCGGGAAGCTTTGTATTGTTCTTCCTTTAGCAAGATTTTTCCAATATGTGGACTATTTTAACTTTTCTGAACATATTCCACCGAGTTTTAGGCTTTGCTAAGGAACTAGCACCTTCATAAAAAAGTCAATGTGTTAGAATCCCATTTTAGCAAAGTGACCATATTCGGTTTATAAACCATGTTTTTACTGATGATTTTAGGGATGAGTAATCACAAGCTTTTCTTCAGAAAAAATGTCTAGGTGTAGAATTTTTTCAAAGAATCTGAATGCCAAGTGTTTTTCAACTCTAATCCCTCGGCATCGCCTAATTTGTAGACCCCTGGGCGGATTTCATTGAGGACCAGATAAGGTCCGCCCCAATTTGCCCGAAGTACCCCATCTAATGGCCTTCGCGGCTCGAATTTGGCCTTTCGAAGGATGAGGTCCCCCTTCTTGATTTCTTTTTTCTTCACATGCAAGTTTTGCCCTCGAGCCAAGGTTATTTCCTTCTTCGTCGAACACCTGTATTCTTACTAAAGGCCGGATGACCTCGATGGGAATAATGGCTTCTATCCCGAACACCAGCGAGAAAGGAGTTGCTCCTGTGGCCCTTCAGGGAGTTGTGCGATAGCTCCATAGTACACATGGGAGCTCTCCTGGCCATTTCCCCTTTGCCTCCTTTAGCCTCTTTTTTAAGCCATCTTTTATTGTCCTATTGGACATCTTGACTTGCCCATTAGTCTGAGGATGAGCTACTGGGGCAAAACGTAGTTTTATGCCAAGGTTAGCCATGAATTCTCGGAACCCCTTGTTAGTAAACTGGGTACCATTGTCGGCCACTATTACCCTTGGTATGCCAAATCGGCATTTGATGTTCTTCCAAACAAACTTTTGGGTATCCTTCACCGAGATCGATGCTAAAGGCTCCGCTTTGATCCACTTAGTGAAGTAGTCCACTGCAACTATGCAGAACTTCACCCCACCGGGGGCACTTGGGAGAGGTCCGATGAGGTCAATACCCCAAACGGCGAAGGGGCAAGGGTAGTTTGCTGAAGTTATTTTCTCCAAGGGTAACTTCTGGATGTTGGTGTGTCTTTGGCAATTGTCGCATTTTCGGACAACTTGCCTTGCATCCTTTCTTAGGGTAAGCCAAAAGTAACCTTGATGAAGTAGTACTCCGGTGAGGGCGTCTGTTCCTATGTGGGAACCACAGGCCCCTTCATGAACTTCTTCGAGGACTGTTCTAACATCCTTTTCACTTATGCACCTCTGTAAGGCACTTGCATACCCTTGTCTGTATAGTTCATCCCCGATGAGGAAGTATCTCCTAGAGCACTTTCGCACTTTTGTGGCCTCGGTAGGGTCTTTGGGGAGTGCCGAAGTTGCCAGGTATTTCTTGATGGAATCTTGCCATCCTTCTCCCGAGGTTGCTACGCACATTAATTCTGTGCTAGGTTATTTTAGCACCTCGGTGGGTTCCTTGGGTTTGGCCAAGGTATCAGCTTGAACATTATCTCTTCGAGGCATGTTTTCTATTTGTACCGAGTCAAACTCTTTAATGAGCTTCTTGACGAGGTCATGATATTTTCCCAATGTTGGATCCTTTGCAATGTAATCTCCCTTCATTTGCCGGACTACTAGCTGTGAGTCACTGTGGGCCGTAAGGTTTTTTACACCAACTTTTCTGGTCAGTTTTAGTCCCGCTATGAGGGCCTCATATTCGGCAATGTTATTGGTGACAAAAAAACCGAATTTGATGGCTTTGGCGGCTTCCATACCTTCGGGCCCCCGAAGAACCACTCCAGCGCCTTGGTGTTTGGCACCTGAGGCTCCATCGACAAAGAGTTTCCACTCTAGTTCAATCCTTATCAGATCTTCTGAGGTAGCTTTAGCATCCTTGATTTCTAGAATTTCTACGATGAAATCTACCAATGCTTGGGCTTTTATTGCCCTTCTTGGCTCGTAAGTGATGTCATATTCTCCGACCTTGATGCACCATTTTGACAGCCATCCTGAATGCTCTACCTTTTTCATTATGTCACGTAGAGGTAGGTTACTTTGGACAATGATGGCATGTCCTTGAAAGTAGGGCCGTAGCCTCCTACCCGCGAGCACTAAGGCATAAATGGATTTTTGGAGCAATGGGTACCTGACCTCGGCGCCGTGCAGGGACTTGCTTACATAATATACTGGCCACTGCCTCCCACCCTCTTCTTTCACTAGGATTGAACTCACAACTTTTTCAGTGACTGCAAGGTAGAGTGTCACACCTCACACAGGCCCTAGCCCAATTACTAAGTATTAACCTCCCAAAACTGTAGTTTAACCTCTAACCTTTCAATTCGGCCAACTAACAATTTTTAACCTTAAGTCTTATTTTCTTAAGGTGTTAGCCTGGGAGGTGGCCCAGGAGGCTTATGAGCAAACCCATTTAGTTACTTGCAGTAAAAGTAAGGCCCAATACCACTAACTTGCAGAACAAGCAAGGCTTCCATAGATTACTTACATGACAAGCAAGGCAAATACTTAATGCAATTCAAGTGTTTAGAATTTGTGCATTCAAGTGTGCTACTTAGGATGGCAACCAAGAAACCCAAAATAGCCATTTAGTTAGAAAACCCATATTTGAATGCATATGTACCTCTCGGCCTTTAAGAACAAAGGAGGTTCACCAAATGAACATACATCACATTCATGCCAGAACATACATGAACCCATAAGCATTCACCATATACAAGTCCAAAACCATTCCAAAAGTGCGAACATAACTTGGCTACAAAGGTACTCCATGTACCACAAAAGAACTAGGCAACCAAGACTACACAATACATACATACAAAACAAGTCTACCTAGTACACATACATGGCTACATGCCATGGTTCCAAAGTCTTCCAACCAAGTTATGTTACAACCCAAAGCACCTAGTGCACAAACAGAACCTTCAGTATGCCATACAACAAGACACACTGCAAAACCAAACCTATGGCCATGTTCATGATCATGAAAGTGAAAACTATGATCAGAGCAAGTGTCCACATATCCATGTTGCCCACCTAGACAAGTCCCAACTCTACAATCCTGCACAACTTAACACATAAGTCTCGGCCAACTCTCAAAATAAGACTTGTAATGCACAAAATGAACAAGCCAAGCACACATTGGCACATACCTTGGCAATCAAGTAAACTAGCACGACACACTAGCACAAACTCAACAATACTACTCAGGCCGAATGTCCTTTCCTGAAACACAAATATAGGGTAATGAGCATATAACTCAGTAGGAATTCACTGACATATACCAACTCCTTAATAGTCTATTTAGTTAAGCCGAGAGTACAACTCAAGGCTTAACCTCCATTAGCTCAAGTATACCTGCAAAATAAGACACAAATTCAAGGAAAACACAACATATACATATCCATGCTAACATACCCAAGACATATAAGCACAATAATCAAGTAAATGGTTAGCAAGCACATGTAATCACTCAAGCACACAATGAACTCACATACACACCACAATGACCATTCGGCCAAGAACCATAACATGTGCCATTGTGCACTTTTGCACACAAAACTTCACCATAATGTCCACTTCCACTAGAGCTCCGAAATGCCTAGCAAAATGGCCACATTCACTAGCATTTTTAGCACATGTCCATAGTTAATTAGCTAATTAACAACCATAGCCGAAATAATCTGAATAGCCCATCAAGTAACTAAGGTCATTTAGCAAATTTAACCATCACTTAGCTACTTAAACACTTGAATCATGGTATACTACCAAGCAATCAAGTAGTTTCGTGAACACTACCTCAAATTGAGCTTGAATAGCCTCGGTTTAACTTGAGCCCAAAAACGTTTCTTCCTCAATTAGCTTAACACATCACTAATTAGGCATTAGTACTCCTTGTTCATGGAACTTAGACCATGTATTCAAGGAAAAGCACAAGGAATACCTTAAACCCTAGCTTGAAATGTCTCGGCCTTTGCTTATTTTTTCAAGAAAATGCTTGAATTGAGTTGCCTAGTGCCGAAATCAAAGCCTTCTAGCTTGTCTCCTTCACTCTAGCTCCAATTGCCTCCTTGTTGCCCTTAATCCAAGACCAATTTTGTGAAAGCTCAAGAACAACTCAAGAACACAAGAGAAAGCAAGTCTTGGTCATGGAAGAACAAGCCCAAAAATGAGAGCAAAATGAGTCAAGTGGACTCATGCAATTCCGGTTACAAGCCACTTGTAACCAAGTTGGCAATTAAGCTAGCTTTCGGCCTCAACAAGTTTATATGGCTTAGTGGAGCCCTCACATCCTCACAGTCACACTTCCATCACTAATCACATGTTCACTTAGGCACTTAGGTCACTTCATGGCTTACATTGCCAAGCACAAGTCAATATAAGTACAAAGTGTCATTTCTCCTATGTGCAACCGGCCAAGTAACTAGTATAAGTTCTAGTTAGGCTAACTAAGGTAAAAATGCTTAATACCTTAGTGCGAGACATGACTTGACTAGTCATCATTGTTGTCTACCTTAATTTAGTCTAGTATGCCATTAATCCTTACATAGTTTTGCATTTTCGAAATTGTCTACTCAAACTTTGTATTTTTATTTGCACCACTAATCCAAATGTGCATTTTCGCCTTTCAACTTTGCTTCCTACGAAGCTCCACATAGTCTTCCTTTCAAGTGCACTTAGGGTACATAATTTTGTAGTTTGACATTCTCATCACTACCACCTTGCTCAACTGAGCTCCTTTTGTATTTTAATAGTATGTTTCTTATTTATCTTGGCCTTAGCCAAGCTCAGAAGGGTGGTCCAAACATAGAGCATGAAAGGTTTTCCTTCCCACGGTTGCCGAAGTGTTGGCAGATGGGTTAGGTAGCTTTTAAGCTCATCCCAAGCTTTTTGACATTCTAGGTTCCAAGGGTGCTCCTTGATTCTGGAGTTGCCTTCGCTTTTGAGTACTTTTGAGCTCATTCCAAGCACCTTGAAGAATGGTCGACATCGGTCGCCGTACCTGGAAATGAATCTACTAAGGGAATTGATTCTTCCGGTAAGCCTTTGTATATCTTTAGTGGTTGTAGGTGTTCAGAAACCTAGCAGAGCATTGACCTTTTCGGGGTTGGCATCTATTCCCCTTTCGATAGCATAAACCTAAGGTACTTACATGTGCACACTCCAAATACACACTTCTTGGCCGAACTCCCGAAGTCATTGGAAGGTTTCTTCTAAGTCGATGATATGATTATTAGGCATTCTCCTCTTAACTATCATATCATCAGCATACGCAACCATGTTCTTCCCGATCTAAGAGTTGAACACTTTATTCATTAACCTCTGATGGGTAGCCCCTGCATTTTTAAGCCCGAAGGGCATTCTGACGTAGCAGTAGGTACCAACTTCGGTGATGAAGGCAGTTTTTTCTTCATCTTCGGGGTCCATCCGAATTTGATGATACCCGCTGAAGGCATCGAGGAAACTAAGCAAACCATACTCGGTGGTTGAATCCACCAACTAGTCTATGGCTGGCAAAGGGTAAGAGTACTTTGGAGAGGCATCATTCAGGTTTCAAAAATTGATGCTCATTCGGAGCTTTTTACTTCCTTCTTTTATGGCAATAACCACGTTGCTGAGCCATTCAGGGTATTTAGCTTCTCTTATTTCCCCTGCCTCAATCAGGTGCTTAACCTCGGCTTTAACAAGGAGTTCTTATGAGCCGATAGGTTCCATTTTTTCTGCCGAACCGGCCTAGCGTCAGGGCGTACTTTGAGACTATGGTGGATTATGCTGAGGTCAACCCTAAGCATGTATTTCAGAGAGTAGGCGAATAGATCTTTGTTCATAAACAAGAAAGATACAAGCCTATCTTTGTCACGCTTGGCCAATTTTTTCCCCACTCGGGTGTTCCGGCTAGGGATCAGCTCAACATCTTCTGTTTCTACTTTTTCCAACTCTTCTATTCCCTCCCTTAATGTCTCTTCGCCTATCGTGACTGATCTTTTAGTAGTCGAAGTCTGTACTTGGACCTTTGCCGTGCTTTGTCTAGCCTTGCTGAAGACCTTCCTAACTTCGGCTTGGTCAATGAAGATCTCTGCATCTCCTTCTTTAGTTGTGAAGGTGACTGTTAAGTACTTTACATACGGGCGGGTGTGGAGATTGCCTTGAGTTTTCCTTCCAAGGATGGCGTTGTATGATGAGGGAACATCAATGATAATGAATCTCATCATAACGGAGATGAACAGCTCCTCCTCACTCTGAGGTGAGGTCCCTTTCAACATTAGGAGCAGATCGACGTATCCGAGGACTGGGAGCTCAGATGGCCCAACCCCAAAGGTGGGGGAATTGACTGTGTTAAGGTCACCTTTTGAGATGCCTAATTTAGTCAGTAGGTGCGAGAAGATGACGTCGGTGTTGGAGCCATCGTCTAGGAGTACTCTTTTGACGTCCTAACTCCCTATCCTTGCCATGACAAGGAGTGGGTCATCGTGGGGGAACTTCACTGTAGACCCGTCTCTGTGAACGAGTCTGTTTGGCGAGTAACTTCGGAGGAAAGGAGATTGCGACCTTCTGTACGGGGATGTGCTCTGCCGACAGGAGGCGCTAGTTTATCTTGGGGCTCTTTCTCTGGTGGGTCATGCCCTAGGCTGCACGTTCTCCATAGAAGATGCGTCAAGAGAGTCCTCACTCCTGGAACTCTGGTGGGTGGACCTCAAACTTCTCTCTCGGCGCATTGCCGAAGGGGAGGCCCTCCGGACTGGAGCGGGCTGTGGCCACCTCTGGTTGAGTTGCTTAGTCATTTCAGGGACGATGGAGTGCTAGAAGTCTCGTAAGAAGCCCAACATCACTGTTAGAGGGCAGTCGTCTTCTGGCGTAGAAGTTTCTGCAGTGGCCTGCTTGGTCGCCGGCTGAGCCCCTTGTCTTTTGAATGCCGAGTCTCTACGATGGTGATCTAGGAAAGGATTCCCATAGACAGTGCCAAATGATCACCTTCGACATCATCATCGTGCAACATGGTGAGCCCGGAGCAAGAACTTTCGGTGGGAGGACGCCTGGATAAGGAACCTCCGGTGCAAGAAGGACTACAAGAACTCAGAGAAGCAAGGGTTAGGAGCTCCCTGGAGTGTATTTCCTGGGGAGGAGTCTCCGACACCCAAGTCAATATTTGAAGGTGGAGGGTAAGTAAGGAGCAGAAAGATTCTTCCTTGGAGTGGGGGGGGATCCCCTTACCTGGGGCGTTTCCCGAATATTTATAGGGAGGTGAACAAGAGAAGTTTGTTTGCCACAGCCTGCCCAGATCGTGACACGTGTTTGGTCATATGTGGTCTATACTTTCAGGAGAGGGGGAGCCTCTAGCTGACCATAGGCCACCTTGCCAGGAGTCTAGGTCATACAAGGGCAGCGTGTCGGGGGCTGTATGAGTACGGTGTGTCAGAGCGTGCTCGAGGGCGGCGTGTCGGGGGCTGTACGAGTACGGTGTGTCAGAGACTCCTCAGCTATTTTATCGTATGCCCACGTGGCCTTTTCGGGGGACCGAACTCCTTCGGGGTACAGAGCTCAATCTGGGAGGTGAGCTCCTCTGGAGGGAGGTCCCTAGTTTGTACGAGGCACCTTTAGTTGGGCTTTCCCGAGGTCAGGCTTGGGTACCTGATGTGGCACTTCGTGAGCGCACCCCGAGGGTGGCCCGGAGAGTATCCGGAGGTGGTTTTGGCCATGTGAGGTCGGCACGAGGTCACCTTCGGGAAAGGGGGTGACTCCTTCTAACCGAAGTTGGTCCCATGGGTTTGTTGAGTGGTAGCGCCTATCCGGCTTGTCCGAGGGTGCTGCAGTCCTCTCTTTGCAATGGTTTTGTTGTGTTCGCTTCGACTAAAAGTGGCACGCTCATGTGAAGTCCTTCAGGGGCGATAGCCCTTTGGCTATCACAATAGTTATCGAACCACCATTGGCATGGCACCTTATGAAGCATTGTATGGAAGAAGGTGCATGACACCCGACTGTTGGGTGGAAGCCTCAGACAAGCTATAGTTGGGTCTTGAAGTCATTAAGGAGACTACTACCAAGATCAAGAATATTCAAGAGAGACAAAAGGTAGCCAATGAAAGAATCACAACCTATGTGAATAAAAGAATGAGATACTTGGAATTTGTGGTTTGTGACAATGTTTGGCTGAAAGTTGCACCAACCAAAGGCAATATCAAATTTGGTAGAAGAACCAAGTTAGCTCCAAGATATATAGGTCTTTATGAAATCTTCGATAGAGTTGGCAAGGTAGCGTACATGTTAGCTCTACCTCCGAGCATGTCAAGTGTTCAAAATATTTTTCACATTAGTATGCTTAAGAAGTGTCTATTGAACACCAAGCATGCTATTACAGTAGAAGACATACAGTTGAAACCTAGCTTAACATATGAAGAGAAACGTATAGCTATATTGGCCAAGGATACCAGAAGGTTAAAGAACAAGCTCATTCGGATGGTTAAAGTTCAGTGGTCACACAACTCTAAAAGGGGAGCAACCTCAAAAACTGAGAAAAGCCCTATGGAAAGACATCCCACAAATTACCTAAAGCTAAAGGCAATTTTGGAGGACCAAATTGTTTAAGGGGGGAGGATTGTTACCTCCTCATCACAAAAAAGGGAGAACTACAAAGTATGGCGTAATGGTCAAAAACCATTATATTGTGTAATTCTCACCATAGTGAATGAAGTGTGAATGGTAAAAGGTGTGATCAATGCCTCCCTAAATGTGTTTCATGTTGGTAACTTGGACCCTAAGAAAATCCTTAATGATTGCTTGTTTGCCAAGCAACCTATAGACTTTTTTTTGTAAGGTTTGGAAATTCGGGTACTCAATTGCAAAACTCTCAAAAGAGAGCTAATGAGAGTTATGATAAGGATATGGATGGTATGAAAGTACTATTGAGGGATCAAATTGCATGTGGAAGATAATTGTTGACAAAGGAAACATAAAGGGCCTTAAAGACCAAAGTGTCCTTGTGTAGGCCTTTGGATGTCTATGCTTTTGACTTGAGTCAAATGGAGACAGTTTGGGGTTAACCCACCAAGGGAAGGCCAGCCAAAGCATGGTAAAGAAGTCAAATGTGGGCCAAGAAATTAAGACTAAGAAACCATGGTATTGTAGCAAGGAAAATGACATAAAGCATGGTTAAGGCTAGTAAAGTGTGTTTAGTGCACCTAAGTCCATACAAGTGGCCATCTTTATCCTTTACCTCTCACATTCAGCCACCTCCACTAGAAAAAAATGTAACCCCTCACCTCCATACTTCCTCCATAGCCACCATACCTCCAAGCTTGCAACTACTTGCAATTGAAGTCATGGAAGCACAACTGGAAGCTTATTGGTTCTATTGTTTGGGTGCGCCTAGGATCAAACTCAAAATTTGGCCTACCCACAAGGTAAGGAGTTCTCTTGCTCTTATGGAAAATTTACTGTATGATTCAAACATCCATGGAGCTATGGCTAAGTTTGGAAAAGAGATAAGTGCATGAAGAGCCAAGCTATGGACTATTTACTGTATGATTCAAACATCCATGAAGTCCACAGTGATAGTAGCAAAAATTTGGGTTTCTAGAGCCCAAAGTTAGTACTAACTAGTGTTAAAACTCTCCTAAGACCAAGCTTAAGCTTGAAGAGGGCTGCCATAGTGATTTGCATATGTTTATTGCATGTTTTTTGGACTAACCATTGATGCTTATTGCTGTCGCATACATACATTTGTTGTTTGTGTTTCACTACTACATTTGGTTGTTTTTTGTTGAATATATGCTTTGTCTTTCTTGTGTTTTAGTGTCTTTGAATGCAGGTAATATCAAGGCTAATATGAGCTTAAGCACGTAAGTGTGCTCCATACTAAGTTTCCAAATGAAACTTGCCTCCCCTAAAATTTTTCCATTTTAAGTGTTGCAGATAGATTTTATTAAAACTGACCTTTGTCATTTGAGGTTTGATCTAAAATTTCACATAGTGATGGAACTTACTGTTCTACAGCACTTGTCTAGCATCCTGTTTTTGGAGTGCTTTGTGTCTAAAGCTCTCTTGTAACTAGGGTGCATGTTTGACCTGAGTTAAGAACATTATGTAGTGCATCGAAGCATATACATATAAGGCATGTTCATGGATGCATATATATATATGGCATGTGGATGTATGTGAACAATTATGGCCTAGTTTACTATGCATATGGATGGTATGCACAGGCTGCCTAAGTGTGCAAAATGGGCTGCTTGTTTGTAAATTTTGTATTGGCTATGTAAATGTGCTAGCAGTAAGGGAATGTAATTCCTAGGTGTCTTATACATGTATGGAATAGCCTTTGGGGGCTTACCCCTTTTGAATGGAGTGTTTCCATGCTTATAAAATTTTGTATGGGCAAAATAGCAATCAAGTGACCCAAATTTTCACTTTGCACTCTAAGTTCTATAACTCCATATGTGGAATGAATCTTGGTTTGATATTTTGACCACACCTAAAACACATCTATAGGTTTGAATGGGCTTTGGAATTTCTACATTTGGAGGCTTGTAGCCAATGATATGATGTTGCAAAGTTGGCTAAGTTTTTTATTCATTTTGTCATAATTTTGTAAACAACTTAAAAAATTGATAACTTCATCCATATGTGGGTTGTTGATGTAAAACCAATTTTCCTAGTTTTCTAAAGACTCAACTTGATAATGGGGTTAAGAAAATAAAGGGTTACATGGCTAGATTAATTAATTTGTTTCAAGTAAGATTCAGGTGTAGTGGCTGGACACATGAATCTAGGAAGATTGCATAATGTGTGGTGGCCAAGATTAAGACTTGCATTGGTGTTTTCCTTCCTTGCTCCCACAGTGTGTATAAAATGTGAATATGCATGTAATGGTTGGGCCAAGATGCATGTATTTACAAAGTGCCCAAGAGGGCCACCTAAGAATGTACACTAGGGATATTGTTCTAATGGCCTACAGGACATATCAAACCTGGGGGTTTAAGTGCACAATTTTGGCACCCTAATTGGACTATCCCGGAGTGGGTAACATGGCACCTTTCAAAACTTTCCCATACTTAGAAGAAAATGGGGTTACACTACTATGGACTTCGTAGTTGTATTACTATGGACAAGTGCCCATAATGATGTACGGGTGGTTGTTGACTGGTTGACAAAAGTAACTCACTTCATACCTATCAAAGTAAAGTCACCTATACTATGGGTGACATGGCATAGATATACCTTAAAGAGAAAATTAGGTTACATGGTATGCCTAATTAGATTGTATCTAATAGAGACATTAGGTTTTTTTCTATGTTTTGGACAGCCTTTCAAAGGGCATTAGGTAGTATAGTAAGCCTTCGTGTTGCCTATCACCCATAGATAGATGGGCAATTAGAAAGGGTGATCCAAACCTTAGAGGGTGTGCCATGGACTGTAAATGTGAGTGGCTTAAGCACTTGTCATTGGTGGAGTTCATCTATAGTAATAGCTATCAAGTTGCAATAGGAATTGTGGCTTATGAACCCCTTTCTAGGAGAAGGTGCAAGACTCCACATTGCTGGGCAAGCCCGATGGACAGGGTTGAGTAAGGTCCCAAAATCATAACTGAAACCATGGCTAAAATAAAATAGATCCAAGCAAGAATTAAAGCAAGTTCTGATAGGCGAAAGAAGTATGCCAATATCAGAAGAAGAGAATTTGAATTTGACATAGGGGATAAAGTACTCTTGAAATTATCTCCTACGAAAGGCATAATTTGATTTGGGCAGAGAAATAAGTTAGCCCCAAGGTATATTGGACCTTTTGAAGTCTTGGAGGAAGTGGGTAAGGTGGCTTATAGATTGGCGGTACCACTTAACTTGTCTCACATTCACATTGTATTCCATGTGAGTCAACTTCTAAAATGCATCATAGACTCGAGACAAACATTGACCACTCCTGATGTACCTATTCATGAGCACCTGACCTATGTGAAACACCTACACAAATATTGGATAGACAAATCAGGAAATTGAGAACCCAATGGATCCCAATGGTTAAGATCTTGTGGTCTAACCATACAGATGAGGAAGCCACATGCAAGGTAGAGTAAGATATATTGACCTAGTATCCTGATGATTTCACTAAGATTGAGCAAAATTTGGATGCCCAAATGGCTTAAGAGGGCAAGAATGTGATAGCCCTTAGAGCTATTAGTCACTCCGGGGTAGTCTAGTTATAGTGCCAAAATTGTGCATTTAAAGCTCCCAAGGTTTGTATATTCTATAAGCCATTACAACAATGCCCTTAGTGTGCATACCCAAGTGGCGCTCTTGGGCACTAAGTAAATGCATGCATATTGGTCCAACCATTATGCACATATTCAAATTTTATGCACACCATGGCAGCAAGGAAGGAGAACACTAGCACAAACTAGGCAATCTTGTTAAGTCTAAGTAACCAGCCATTGTACATAAAAATTCCACTAAAAAACTGTATTAATCTATCTACGTACACCGCTATTTTCTTTTCTTCATTTTCAAGTAGAGACTTAATGTTACCACTTCACAAAAATGGGAGAATTACAAGTGTGTCATAATCGCTCAAAACCATTATATTGTGCAATTCTAATCACAGTGATTGAAGTGTGGGCTTTAAAAGTCATGATCAACAGCTCATTAAAAGTGTTCCAAGTTGGTAACTTGGGCCCCAAGAAAATCCTTAAGGATTGCTTGTTTGTCAAACAGCCTATGGACTTTTTTTTGTAAGGTTTTGGAAATTCGGGTACTCAATTGAAAAACTCTCAAGAAAGAGACTCGGAGAGTTATGGGAAGGATATGAATGGTATGAAAGTGCTATTGGTGGACCAAATTGCTCATGGAAGACAAGTTTGGACAAAGGAAACACTAAAGGCATTAAGGACCTAAATGTCTTAGTGTAAACCTTAAGGTGTTCAAGCTTTTGACTTAAGTCAAAAGGCGGAATTATGGGGATATCCCACCAGGGGGGAGGCAGCTAAGACTTGATAAATAGTAAAAAATTTTGGGCACACGTGTACCAATGAGTTCAAGACAAAGAGACGATAATTGGTGAAAAGGAAATTGACATAAAGCAAGGTTAAGCTTGTTTAAGTGTGTTTTGTGCCCTTAAGCTCATTTAAGGCCATTTAAATGGCTAATTCACTTATGTCTCTCAAATTGTCAGCCTCTTCTAGCCCAAAAACATAGCCACACTTCTTCCATGGACACCACACCTTAAAACTTGCAATTGATTAAAATTGAAGGCAAAAGGAAGTAATTGGAAGCAAACTAGAGCTATTGCTTGGATGCTTCTAGGATCAAGCTTGATTTTCAACCTACCCACTTTGGTAAGGGTTCTTTTGCTCTCATGGGTTGTTTTCTATATTTTCAATTAACCATGGAGCTGGGGCTATGCTTGGAAGAGAGCCATGAACTTGATGAACCAAGCTTAGTAAGGGGAGTGCACTTATTGAAGGTTTGTGACCTATTATGAAGTGCATAGTGATGGAAACAAATTAAAGGGTTTCTAGAGCCTAAAGTTAGTACTAACTAGTGCTGAAAATTCTCCTAAGATGAAACATTAGCTTTAGGAGGGCTGCCATAGTGATTTGGTTATGTTTATTTTGCATTTTGTGGAATAATCTATGGTATATGTTACTGCCACATTTCATGTGTTTGTTGGTTGTGAATGGCTACTACATTTGGTTGCTATATCTTGTATATATGCATTATGGTTTTTTCATTTTAGTGCCTTTGGATGCAAGTTTTAATGATGGTTACATTGCCTATTGAATCTAAGTGCTACCCTTACTAAGTTTAATAATGAAAGCTACTACCCTCAATTCTGTCATTTAAGGTCTAGCAGAAAGATTACATTCAAACAAAAATTTTTGGTACATGAACTTCCGTATGTCTAGTTCTAATCTAGAAAGTTTGGTGATTTTAGGAGCACATTTGATATTTTTCGTGATGGTACTTATTGTGTTGTGTAGCAGCTGTCCAACACCCTGTTCTGGAGTCCATTTTGTCTCAGGCACTCCTGCAATGTAAGGGTGTGTATTTAGCTTAGTCAAGACCCTTATTTAGTGCATGTATGTGAACATGCACTGTGTGTAAAATGAGACAAGTATGTGAACATTTGAGTAAAGTTTTGGCTGTGTATGTGATGTGGTGCAAAGCTGCCTAAGTGTGAATGATGGGCTAATTACTTGTAAATTCTATTTTAGCTACATATGGTTGTTACATGGAAGGTAATTTATTTCCTATGTGTAATGGACATATATGGGGTAGCCTTAGAGGGCTTTCCCCTGTGAATGAAGTGTTTGCACACTTATGAAATTTGTATAGGCAAAATGGTCATAAAGTAACTAGAATTTTGACTTTGCACATAAAGTTCTATATGTCCACGTGTAGAAATAATCTTGGCCTAAAATTTTGACCACACCTAGAGAATATCTTGAGGTTGAACTGGGATTTGGAATTTCTGAATTTGAATCCCTGTAGCCAAAGATATGACATTGCAAAGTTGGGTAAGTTTCTGTTCAATTGGTCAGAATTTTGCAACCAACTTCAAAAATCCGTAATTGGGTCCATAGGTAGGATATTGATATAAAAAATTCCATGGTTTTCTCTAGGTCTCTACTTGATAATGGAGTAAATAAAATAGGGGGTACATGGCCAGAATGATACAGTTTATTAGTAGAAGTTACAGGTGCAGTGGCTGCTCACCAGAACTTGACAAGATCGCAGAATTTGTGGTAGCCAAGATTAAGACTTGTGCTATTATTTTCCTTTGTTGCTACTGTTGCCACCTCACAAAAATGGGAGAATTACAAGTGTGTCATAATGGCTAAAAACCATTATATTTTGTAATTCTCACCATAGTCATTGAAGTGTTGGGCATAACAAGCACGATCAACACCTCCTTAAAAGTGTTCCAAGTTGCTAACTTGGCCCCCAAGAAAAGCCTAAAGGATTGCTGTTTGTCAAGCAACCTATGGACCTTTTTTATACGGTTTTGGAAATTCGGGTACTCAATTGCAAAACTCTCAAGAAAGAGACTCGGAGAGTTATGGGAAGGATATAAATGGTATGAAAATGCTATTGGAGGACCAAATTACTCATGGAAGAAAGGTTTGGACAAAGGAAACACTAAAGGCAATAAGGACCTAAATGTCCTAATGTAAACCTTAGGGTGTTCAAGCTTTTGACTTACATCTAAGGGTGGAATTGTGGGGTCATCCCACCATGAGGGAGGCAGCCAAAACAAGATAATTAGTCAAAAATGTTGGGCATATTTGTACCAATGAGTTTAAGACAAAGAAACCATAATTAGTGAGAAGAAAAATGACATAAAGCAAGGTTAAGCTTGTTAAGTGTGTTTTGTGCCCTTAAGCTCATTTAAGGCCATTTAAGTGCCAAATCACTTATCCCTCTCTCATTTTTGCCCTTCCCTAGCCCAAGAACATAGCCATACTTCCTCTGTAGCCACCATACCTTCAAACTTGCAATTGATTGAACTTGAAGGCAAAAGGAAGCAATTGGAAGCAAACTAGAGCTATTTCTCAGATACTTCAAGGATCAAGCTTGATTTTCGGCCTACCCACTTTGGTAGGGGTTCTCTTGCTCTCATGGACTATGTTTTGGAATTTTCAAACATCCATGGAGCTAGGTCTAAGGTTGGAAGAGAGCCATGAGCTTGATGAACCAAGCTTAGTGAGGGGAGTGCACTTATTGAAGGTTTTGTGACCTAGTGTAAAGTGTAGAGTGATGACAGCAAATTTTTGGGTTTCTAGAGCCCAAAGGTTAGTACTAACTACTATCAAAATCCTCCTAAGGCCAAGCATTAGCTTGATGAGGGCTGCCACAGTGATTTATTTAAGTTTATTGCATGTTTTATAGACTAATCTATGGTTATTGTTGTTGCTGCATTTCATGTGTTTGTTGGTTGTGAATGGCTGCTGCATTTGGTTGTGTTATCTTGTATATATGCATTGTGGTTTTTGTGTTTTAGTGTCTTTGGATGCAGGTTTTGATTATGGTAACATTGCCTATTGAAACCAAGTGTTAGCCTTTCCAAGTTTCTCAATGAAACTTGCTTCCCTCAATTCTGTCATTTTATGTCCAATAGAAAGATCACATTCAAACTGACCCTTTTTGTTTGATTTTTTATTTGAAAGTTTAGGTACATGAACTTCAATTTGTTTACTTATGATGTTGAAAGTTTGGTGATTTTAGGAGCACATTTGGTATTTTTAATGGTGGTACTTATTGTGTTGTGCAGCAACTGTCCAGCATCCTGTTCTAGAGTCCATTGTGTCTCAGGCACTCCTGTAACTGAGGGTGTGTATTTAGCTAAGTTAAGACCATTGTGTAGTGCATGTATGTATTTACATGTAGTGTATGTAAAATAATACAAGTATGGGAACATTTGGGTAATGTTTTGGCTATGTAAGTGATGTGGTGCAAAGCTGCCTAAGTGTGAATGACGTGCTACTTACTTGTAAATTCTGTTTTGGCCACATAAAGTTGTTAAATGCAAGGGAATGTATTTCCTATGTGTAATGGACATATATGGAGTAGCCTTGGATGGATTTCCCCTTGTGAATGAAGTATTTACACACTTATGAAATTTTGTATGGGCAAAATGATCATAAAGTGACCAAAATTTTGACTTTGCACTTAAAGTTCTATATCTCCTTCTGTAGAAGGAATCTTGGTAAGAAATTTTGACCACCCCTAGAAAAATCTAGAGGATGAACTGGGATTTTTAATTTATAAATTTGGAGTTCTGTAGCCAGAGGTATGACATTGCAAATTTGGTGAAGTTACTATTCATTTGGTCAGAAGAATTTTGCAACCAACCTAAAAAATTCATAACTTATCCATAGATTGGCTATTGATGTAAAACAAAATTCATTGGTTAGCTCTAAGTCTCTACTTGATAATGGAGAAAATAAAATAGGGGGTACATGGCTAGAATGATACAGTTTATTAATGGAAGTTACAGGTGCAGTGGCTGGTTACTAGAACTTAGCAAGATTGCCTAATGTGTGGTAGCCAAGATTAAGACTTGTGCTAGTGTTTTCCTTCCTTGCTGCCATGGTGTGCATGAAATGTGAATATGTGTGTGATGGTTGGACCAATATGCTTGTATTTACATAGTGCCTAAGAGGGCCACTTGGGTATGTACACTAAGGGTAGTGTTATGATGGCCTACAGAACATTACCAATCCTAGGAGTATAAATGCACAGTTTTGGCACCATAATTGGACTATCCTAGAGTGGGTAATAGAAGTTGGTATCAGAGCATGGTTTGTACATGTACATAGCATATAGTTGCATTGAATGTATCTACATACAAGAACTCAGTTTGGTCAACTGCTAGTGTCAAGTACCATTCAAATATGTACGATCTTTATATGTGCTCTATGATGAATCATCAATGCTGGAAGTAAATATGATTGCCACAAAGAGAGGGGAACCACCCCGAAGGCCTCCTACTGATTCTAGGCAACAAAGAAATGGACGAAATAGAGGGAATCAAGGGCAACAAGGGGTTCCGAACCCTAAAGTGCCTTATGTTTGGTTAGAGCTTTAGAAGAAGTTAGCTCTAATCAATGAAAAGTTAATGAGACTAATTTAAGCACAACAGCAAGGAGTCCAAGTAGCTCTAGTAGAACTAGTTCAAGATACACAATAGTAACTAGAAGTGGATACTAGGAACACATCTGAATATGTTCCTTCTAGAAGCTGAAAAGATACAAATGATGAGACCATTGGGGAAGAAGATGAGGATAGGAGAAATCCAAGAGGAAGAAGACTAAGGTCTGAGATTGGTCAGGTGTCCAAGACCAATCCCTCAATCTATGACCATTCCACCACTTGGAATGAGATTAAGAGAAGATCCAGGAGAAGGCAAAGATATCATAGAGAGTATCACCATACAGAGGGCTCTCACAGATCCAGGAGACACAGATCAGAGGATCTAGAAGGCATAGATGAAGTTAGACTGTTAGAGAGGTTCTAAGGCCTAAGACCTCCACAATTTGATGGAAGAGCTAGGCCAGAGAGAGCTCAGGAATGGTTAATCTCCATAGAAAAGATGTTTGAGAGGATGCCACTCAGCTCCATCATGAAGGTGTCACTGGCTACTTACAACTTGGTAGGTAGTGCAGAGATGTGGTAGAGAAACACCAGAGATAGGTATGCTTTCTAGAAGGGGAGAAAGCCAGGAAGAGATATTGAGTTGAGCTGGCTAAAGTTCACAAAGCTATTCCAGGAGTAGTACATTGGTGATGCTATCAAGGATATAAAGCAAGCTAAATTTGATGCTCTAAGGCAGGACAACCTCAGTGTCCTAGAGTATGAGCACAAATTCAATCAGTTGGTGAGGTATGCTCCTTAGTATCATGCACTAGAGGAATTGAAGGCAAAAAGATTTGCCTGAGGCTTAATGTCTGACATTAGAAATGATGTTAGACCTTTTGGAGTAGTTACATACTATGAAGCAATGCAGAAAGCTCTATTAGTAGAGTAAGAGGAGTATGAGACTAAGTCCTTTTCTAGTGGACCAGGGGAAAGTAGTCAAGCAGGAGGCAAGCAGGAGGCAAGCAGAAGAAGCCAACACATGGCAAAGGAATTGCCAAGAATTCTCATCTTGATGGTGAGGGCACAGTTAAAGGGAAGTTCCCTAGCCTAAGGTGCCCTAAATGCAAGAAGTTTCATAGAAAGAAACCTTGCTATTTTAACACCCAAGTGTGTCTAAGATCTGGATCCATGGATCATTGGATGAAAGACTGCCCGCAGACTCAAATGAGGCCAAAAGACCAAGGTCTAGTAAGGCTATTGGGGCAGGGCCTAAATGAGGAGAACCTAGGGAGGGATAGCAGAGGCCAATTCCTTTAGTGCCTTGGCCTCCAATGTAGAGAGCTGGCAGAGTCTTCCAAGTGGAAAGGCTAGAGACATCAGAGCAAGGAGGAGCAATAAGAGGTAACATTTACCTTAATGGTATGCCTGTTAGTGTTCTACTTGATATTGGTGCATCTGTGTCTATAGTGGCTAGGGAATTTGTTGATGCCATGAAATTGCCTACTAAAATCATGCCTAGGATATCCTTAGTGAAAAAAGCAGGTAGTTAATGTCTTTTCACTAATGACCTAGCCAAGGATTGTGAGCTAGTAGTAGGAAAGACTAAGGTTATGACTAATCTGCTAGTGTTGGACATTCCTAAGTATGATTTAGTTATGGGTATGAATTGGCTTCTTATGCGTAACATAAGAATTGATTATGCTAAGATGGAAATCACATTGCCTAATGGTGAAGTGCATGCATGAGTGAATTCTAAGGAATTAGTGTATGAAATGTATGGCATGGAGCTAGAGGTACTAGATGAAATACTTGTGATTTCTGAGCATGATTACTGTTATGCATTGAATGGATTGCACTGTGATTAGGAAGTGGCAGAATACCTGTAGTAAAAGACTTTCCACAAGTTTTTCCTAAAGCCCTGCCAGGTATTCCTCCACTAAGGGAGATTGAGTTTGGAATCAAGCTGGAACCAAAAGCTAGTCCAATATCCATACCTCTTTACAGAATTCCAATCACAAAGATGAATGAGCTCAAGAAACAACATCATGAACTTCTTCAAAAAGGGTTCATAAGGCCAAGTGTTTCACCATGGTGAGCTCCTGTTCTCTTTGTGAAAAAGAAGGATGAATCTTTGAGACTATGCATTGACTACAGGAAGGTCAATGTAGTGACTATCAAGAACAAGTATCCACTCCTTAGGATAGAGGATCTTTTTTATCAACTCAAAAGAGCTAAGATCCTCTCCAAGATAAATTTGAAATTTGGATACTTCTAATTGAGAGTAAACGAAAAGGGCATTCCTAAGACTACATCAAAGACCAGATATAGGCATTATGAGTACACAGTCATGCCATTTGGTTTGACTAATGCCCCAGCTGATTTCATGGACCTCATGAACAAGGTGTTTAGGCCACATCTAGACAAATTTGTGGTTGTGTTCATTGATGACAGCCTAGTGTATTCCATGGATGAAAATGAACATGAACATCATCTGAAGATTGTCCTAAAGACTCTATTGGAACATCAACTTTATGCCAAGTTATCCAAGTGTGAATTCTGGATAAACAAAGTGTCTTTCCTAGGACATATCATAGATGCACAAGGCCTTAAGGCAGACCCTGAAAAGGTCAAGGCAGTGTAAGAATGGGAAAGACTAAAGACTGTAAAGGAAATTAAAGGTTTCCTAGTATTAGCTGGATACTACAGGAGATTTGTATCAGGCTTTTCCATGATTGCCTCAGTTCTTACTCGTCTAGCTAAGAAGGGTGAAAGATTTAAGTCAACTTAGAAGTGTGAAAAGGATTTCTGGAGAAGTTGGCTCATATGTATATCCAAGAGATAGTGAGGTTACGTGGAATACCAGATTCCATTGTTTCTGATAAAGATCCAAGATTTACAACTCAGTTTTGGAGTGCTTTTCATAAAGCACTAGGAACCAAAATCCACTTGAGTACTACTTATCATCCTCAGATAGATGGGCAATCTGAAAGAGTGATACAGATACTGGAAGACATGCTCAGGAGTTGTGTGTTGAATTTCAATTCTGAGTGGGACTAACACTTGCCATTGGTGGAATTCTCATATAACAATAGTTACCAAAGCACCATTGGCATGCCACCTTATGAAGCATTATATGGAAAAAGGTGCATGACACCGTACTGTTGGGTAGAAACCTCAGACAGGCTAGAGTTAGGTCCTGAAATTATTGAAGAGACTACTACCAAAATTAAGAAAATTCAACAGAGAATATAGGCAGCCAACGAAAGGACCACAACCTATGTGAACAAAAGAAGGATAGAGTTGCACCAACCAAAGGCACTGTCAGATTTGGCAGAAGAACCAAGGTAGCTCCAAGATATATAGGTTCTTAAATGATCATTGACAGAGTTGGCAAGGTAGCAAGGTTACCTCTACCGTCAAGCATGTCAAGTGTTCATAATGTTTTTCACACTAGTATGCTTAAGAAGTGCCTATTAGACACAAAGCATGCTATTGTAGTGGAAGACATATAGTTGGAACCTAACTTGACATATGAAGAAAAACCTATAGCCATCTTAGCCAAGGAAACTAGAAGGTTAAGAAACAAACTTATTCCCATGGTTAGAGTTCAGTAGTCACACCACTCTGAAAGAGAAGGAACCTGGTAAACTGAAAAAGACCATATAGAAAGGTATCCTGAAGAATAATCAAAGTTAAAGGCTATTTTAGGGGACCAAAATTTTTAAGGGGGGGAGAATTGTTACCACCTCACAAAAATAGGAGAATTACAAGTGTGTCATAATGGCTAAAAGCCATTATATTGTGTAATTCCCACCATAGTGATTGAAATGTGAGGTGTAAAAGGCATGTTCAACACCTCCTTAAAAGTGTTCCAAGTTGCTAACTTGGCCCCCAAGAAAAGCCTAAAGGATTGCCTGTTTGTCAAGCAACCTATGGACTCTTTTGTAAGCTTTTGGAAATTCAGGTACTCAATTGCAAAACTCTCAAGAAAGAGATTTGGAGAGCTATGGGAAGGATATAAATGGTATGCAAGTGCTATTGGAGGACCAAATTACTCATGGAAGACAAGTTTGGACAATGGAAACACTAAAGACAATAAGGACCTAAATGTCCTAGTGTAAACCTTAAGGTGTTCAAGCTTTTGACTTAAGTCTAAAGGTGGAATTGTGGGGTTATCGCACCATGGGGGAGGTAGCCAAGGCTTGATAATTAGTCAAAAATGTTGGGCACATGTGTACCAATGAGTCTAAGACAAAGAAACTATAATTAGTGAGAAGAAAAATGACATAAAGNTTAGATACTTCAAGGATCAAGCTTGATTTTTGGCCTACCCACTTTGGTAAGGGTTCTCTTGCTCTCATGGACTATTTTCTACATTTTCAAACATCAATGGAGCTAGGGCTAAGCTTGGAAGGGAGCCATGAGCTTGATGAACTAAGCTTAGTGAGGGGACTGCACTTATTGATGGTTTTGTGACCTAGTGTGAAGTGCACAATGATGGCAGCAAATTTTTGTGTTTCTAGAGCCCAAAAGTTAGTACTAACTATTGTTAAAACCCTCCTAAGGCCAAGCATTAGCTTGAGGAGGGTGGCCATAGTGATTTATTTAAGTTTATTGCATGTTTTATAGACTAATCTATGGTTATTGTTGTTGCTGCATTTCATGTGTTTGTTGGTTGTGAATGGCTATTGCATTTGGTTGCTATATCTTGTATATATGCATTGTGGTTTTTGTGTTTTAGTGTCTTTAGGTGGAGGTTTTGATGATGGTCACATTGCCTATTGAAACCAAATGTTAGCCTTGCTAAGTTTCTCAATGAAACTTACTCCCCTCAATTCTATCATTTCAGGTCCAACAGAAAGATCACATTCAAACTGACCCTTTTCATTTGAGTTTTGATCTAAAATTTTAGGAACATGAACTCCATATGTTTAGTTATGATCTGGAAATTTTGGTGATTTTAGGAGCATATTTCATTTTTTTAATGGTGGTACTTATTGTGTTGTGCAGTAGCTGTCCAACATCCTATTCTGGAGTCCATTGTGTGTTAGGTACTCTTGTACATTAGGGTGTGTATTTAGCAGAGTTAAGACCATTGTGTAGTGCCTATATGCATTTACATGTGGTGTCTATAAAATGAGGCAAGTATGGGAACATTTGGCTAATCTTTTGGCTATGTAAGTGATGTGGTGCAAAGCTGCCAAAGTGTGAATGATGGACTACTTACTTGCAAATTCTATTTTGGCACATAAAGTTGTTAAATGCAAAGGAATGTATTTCCTATGTGTATGCATGTATGCATGTACATGTAGTGTATGTAAAATGAGGCAAGTATGGGAACATTTGGCTAATGTTTTGGCTATTTAAGTGATGTGGTGCAAAGTTGCCTAAGTGTGAATGATGGGCTACTTACTTGTAAATTCTGTTTTGGCCACATAAAGTTGTTAAATGCAAGGGAATGTATTTCCTTTATGTAATGGACATATATGGAGTAGCCTTGGAGGGATTTCCCCTTGTGAATGAAGTGTTTACGCACTTATGAAATTTTGTATGAGCAAAATGGTCATAAAGTGACCAGAATTTTGACTCTGCACTTAAAGTTCTATATCTCCCTTTGTAGAAGGAATCTTGTCATGAAATTTTGACCACACCTAGAAAACATCTAGGGGATGAATTGGGATTTGGAATTTATGAATTTGGTGCCCTGTCCTTAGTAATGCAACTTATTAATGTTTCCAATTGTGAATGTGCCCAATTGTGAATGTTTCTACTCCAAACAAGCTGTGAGTATTTCTATTCCAAACAAGTTATGAGTGTTTCCATTCCAAACTAGTTGTGACTATTTCCACTTTATTCTAAACAAGTTATGAATGTATCTATTCTAAACAAGTTCTAAATCTTTCCATTCCATTCTAAACAAGTTATGAATGGGTTGGAAACATTTAGAACCTTTTTAGAGTGGAACGGTAACATTCACAACTTCTTTTGAATGGAAACATTCATAACCTGTTTGAATGGAAACATTCGTAACTTGCTTAGAATAAAAACATTCAAAACTTGTTTGGAATGGAAGCTTTCAAAACTTGTATATAATAAGATGGAAACAATTACAACTTGGTCAGAATAGAAACATTGACATCTTGGTTAGAATGAAATGGAAACATTCACAACTTGTTTCAAATAGAAACATTCACAACTTGTTTGGATTAGAATGGAAACAATCACAACTTCTTTTGAGTGGAAACATTCACAACTTCTTTAAAATCGAATAAAAAATACATTCACAACTTGTTTAGAATGAAATGGAAACATTCACAACTAGTTTGGGCGACAAAGATTCATAACTTCTTTCAAATGCAAATGTTCACATCTTGTTTAGAGTGGAATAGAAAAATTCACAACTTATTTGGATTAAAAACATTCACAACTTGTTTAGAATATAATGGAAACATTCGTAACTTGTTTGGAATAAAGACATTCACAACTTCTTCAGATTGAAATGAAAACACTCACAACATGTTTACAATGAAAACCTTCACAAATAGTTTGGAATACAAACATTCATAACTTGTTTTGAATGGATATATTCATAGCTTGTTTAGGATGGAATGGAAATACTCATAACTTCTTTTGAATGGAAATATACTTAACTTCTTCAGAATAAAAGGATTCAAAAATTTTTTAGAATAGGATGGAAACAGTCACAACCAATTTGGAAAAGAAACATTCACAACTTTTTTCAAATGGAAACATTCACAAATTGTTTCAAAAGTAAGTGAAACATTCACAACTTGTTCGGAATGGAATTATCCACAACATGTTGAGAATGGAATGGAACCGTTCACAACTTTTTTACAACATAAACATTCTTAGCTTGCTTGGATTGAAATGGAAACATTCACAACTTGTTTGAAATGGTAAAAGTCACAATTTGTTTAGAATGAAGTGAAGACATTGATAACTTGTTTGGAATAGAAACATTCACAACTTGTTGCAAATGCAAACATTCACAACTCATTTAGTGTTTCCCACTTTGGGGCAGTCAAATTATGGTGCTAAAATTGTGCATTTAGACTCCCAAGATTGGTAACGTTCTGTAGGCCATCAAAACACTACCCTTGGTGTGCATACCTAAGTGGCCCTCCTGGGCACTATGTAAACACATGCATATTGGTCGAACCATCACACACATATTCACATTTCATGCACACTATGGAATCAAAGAAGGAAAACACTAGCACAATCTTAATCTTGGCTACCACACATTAAGCAATCTTGTTAAGTTTTAGTGACCAGTCACTGCACCTGTAACATCCACTAATAAACTGTATCGTTCTAGACATGTAGCCCCCTATTTTATTTTCTCCATTATCAAGTAGATAGTTAGAGAAAACTAGGAATTTTTTTTTTTTACATCAATAGCCCACCTATGGACCAAGTTAAGGATTTTTTAAGTTGGTTACAAAATTCTGACCAAATGAAGAGTAACTTAGCCAAATTTGCAACATCATATCTTTGGGTACAGGGCTCCAAATTCCGAAATTCCAAATCTCAGTTCAACCTCCAGATGTTATCTAGGTGTAGAAAAAATTTCATACAAAGATTCCTTCTACACAAGGAGATATAAAACTTTAAGAGTAAAGTCAAAATTCTGGTCACTTTATGACCATTTTGCCCATACAAAATTTAATAAGTGTACAAACACTTCATTCATAAGGGAAAACCCTCCAAGGTTATCCCATATATGTCCATTACATCCAGGAAATAATTCTCTTGCATTTAGCAACCATATGTGGCTACAACAGAATTTACAAGTAAGCGGCCCATTATTCACTCTTAGGCAGCTTTGCACCACATCACTTACATAGCCAAAATATTACCCAAATGTTCACATACTTGTCTCATTTTACATACAGTACATGTACATGCATACATGCACTACACAATGGTCTTAACTCATCTAAATACACAACCTAAGTTATAGGAGTGCCTGAGACACAATAGACTCCAGAACAGGATGCTGGACAGCTACTACATAACACAATAAGTACCACCATTAAAAATACAAATGTGCTCATAAAATCACCAAAATTTCCAAATCATAACTAGACATATGGAAGTTCATGTATGTGAAATTTTTTACCACAACTCAAACCAAAAATGTCAGTTTGAATGAGATCTTTCTACTGGACTTGAAAAGACAGAATTGAGGGGAGTAAGTCTCATTGAGAGACTTAGTAAGGGTAGCACTTGGATCTAATAGGCAATGTAACCATCATTACAACCTGCATTGAAAAACACTAAAACACAAAAACCAAAATTCATATACACAAGATATAGGAACCAAACACAGCAACCATTCACAACCAACAAACACATGAAATGCAGCAGTAATAATAACCATAGATTAGTACATAAAACACATAATAAACATAAATAAATCAGTATGGAAGCCCTCCTTAATGTTTGGTCTTAGGAGGATTTTAACACTAGTTAGTACTAACTTTGGGCTCTAGAAATCCTCATTTCACTGCCATATTTGTGCACTTGACAATAGGTCACAAAACCTTCATAACTGCACTCCCATCACTAAGCTTGGTTCATTAAGCTCATGCCTCTATTCCAAGCTTAGCCCTAGCTCCATGGTCGCTTCAAAATATAGAAAATAACCCATGAGAGCAAGAAACCCCTTACCAAAATGGGTAGGCCAAAAATCAAGCTTGATCCTTGAAGTATCCAAGAAATAGCTTTAGTTTGCTTGCAATTGCTTCCTTTTGCCGTCAATTTCAATCAATTGCAAGTGTGAAGGTGTGGTGGCTATGCAGGAAGTGTGGCTATGTTCTTGGATTGGAGGAGGCCAAAAATGAGAGAGAGATAAGTGAATTGGCCACTTAAATGGCCTCAAATGAGCTTAAGGGCACAAAACACACTTAAACAAGCCAAACCTCACTTTATGTCATTTTCTTTCTCACTAATTATGGTTTCTTTGTCTTAAACTCATTGGTACATATGTGCCCAACATTTTTTACTTTTTATCAAGTCTTGGCTACCTCCTCCATGGTGGGATAACCCCACAATTCCACCCTTTGAGTTAGGTCAAAAGCTTGAACACCTTAAGGTTTACAGTACGACATTTAGGTCCTTAATGCTGTTAGTATTTCCCTTGTCCAAACTTGTCTTCCATAAGCAACTTGGCTCTCTAATAGTACTATCATATCATTCATATCTTTCCTAGAACTCTCCAAGTCTCTTTCTTGAGAGTTTTGCAATTGCGTACCCGAATTTCCAAAACCTTACAAAAAAAAGTCGATAAGTTGCTTAACAAACAAGCAATCCTTAAGGGTTTTCTTGGGGGCCAAGTTACTAACTTGGAACACTTTTAAAGAGGTGTTGATCATACCTTTTACCTCTCACACTTTAATCACTATGGTGAGAATTACACTATATAATGGTTTTTAGCCATTATGACACACTTGTAATTCTCACATTTTTGTGAGGTGGTAACATTTAGAATGGAAAGCAAACATTCAAAACTTCTTTCGAAAGGAAACATTCACAACTTATTTAGAATGGATTGGAAACATTCACAACATGCTTGCAATAGAAACATTCATAACTGGTTTATAATGAAATCAAAATGTTCACAACTTGTATAGAACAGAAGAGAAATATTCACAACATGTTTGGAATTGAAAAATTCAAAACCTGTTTAGAACAGAATGGAAAAATTCACAACTTGGTTAGGACAGATTCATTCACAAATTGTTTAGATTGAAATGGAAATATTCACAACCTATTTGGATTAGAAACATTTACGGCTTGGTTAGAATGAAATGGAAACATTCATAACTTGTCCAAAATAGAAACGTTCACAACATATTTTGAATGGAAACATTCACAACTAGTTTACAATGGAATGGTAACATTCATAACTTCTTTCAATTGGAAACATTAACAACTTCTTTAGAATGGATTGGAAACATTCAAAACTTGTTTGGAATAAAAACAAGAAAAACTTGTTTAGAAAGAAATGGAAATGCTCAAAATTAGTTTAGAATAGAAACATTCACAACTTTTCTCAAATGGAAGCATTGACAACTTGTTTAGAATGAGAAAAAAAACATTCACAACTTGTTTGGAATGGAAGCATTCAAAATTGTTTAGAATGGAAAGGAAACATTCAAAACTTGTTCAGGACAGAAATATTCACAACTTGTTTAGGTTGAAGTCGAAACTTTCACAACTTGTTTGGAATGTAAATATTCATGACTTGTCTAGAATGAAATGGAAATATTTACAATTAGTTTATGATGGAAACATTCACAACTTGTTTCAAATGGAAATGTTAACAACTTGTTTAGAATGGAATGGAATCATTCATAACTTGCTTAGAATGAAATGAAAACATTCAGAACTTGTTTGGAAAAGAAATAGTCACAACTTAGTTACAATGGACTAGAAACATTCAAAACTATTTTGGAATAGAAACATTTACAACTTATTCCAAATGCAAACATTCACAAGATGTTTAGAATGAAATTGAAACATTCCTAACTTGTTTGGATTGAAAAAATTAACAACTTGATTAGAATGGAATGAAAACATTCACAACTTGTTTGGAACTAAAACATTGACAACATGTTTAGATTAAAGGGGAAACATTCACAACTTGTTCAAAATGGAAACATTCACACCATGTTTGGATTGAAATGGAAAGATTCACAACTACTTTGGAATAGAAACATTCATAGCATGCTTAAAATGAAAACATTCACAACTTGTTTAGAATGAAATGGAAACATTCACAACTAGTTTTGATTATAAACATTCATAACCTTTTTCAAATGGAAACATTCCCAACTTGTTTAGAATGGAATATAAACAATGACGACTTGTTTGGAATTCAAACATGCATAACTTGTTTAGAATGAAATGGAAACATTCAAAACTTCTTTTGAATAGAAACATTCACAATCTATTACGATTGATATGGAAACATCCATAACCAGTTTAGAATTGAAACAATTATAACTTGTTTTGATTGAAACAAAAATATCCACAAGTACTTAGGAATAGAAACATTCACAAATTCTTTAGAATGAAGTATAAACATCCACATATTCTTTCAGAATAGAAACATTCCCAACTTGTTTGGAATAGAAATATCACAACTTGTTTCAAATGAAACGGAAACATTCACAATTGGTTTGAAATAGAAACATTCACAACTTCTTTCAAAAGGAAACATTCACAACTTGTTTTGAATGGAATGGATACATTCACAACCTATTTAGAACTAAAACATTCATAACTTGTTTAGAATCTAATGGAAACATTCATAACCTGTATGGAATGAAAGTATTCACAATTGTTTAGATTGAAATGGAAACATTAATAACTTATTTTAAATGGAAATATTCACAACTTGTTTAGAATGAAATGGAAACATTCATGACAACTTTGGGATAGAAATATTCACAACATGTTTCGATTGGAAATATTAGCAATTTGTATAGAATGGAATGGAAACATCCACAACTTTTTTCAAATAGAAACATTCACAACTTGTTTATAATGGAGTGGAAATATTCACGTGTTTGGAACGGGGACATTCACAACTTGTTTAGATTGAAATGGAAACAATCGCTACTCATTTGAAATGGAAATGTTCATAACATGTTTAGAATGAGGTAGAGACAATCACAACTAGTTTGGAATAGAAACATTCACAACTTGCTTAGAATGAAATGGAAACATTCATAACTTGTTTCGAACAAAAAGATTATTAACTTGTTTGGAATGGAAACATTCAGAACCTATATAGAATGAAATGGAAACTAACACAACTTCTTTGGAAGAGAAACAATGAGTACTTGTTTAGAATGAAATGGAAATATTCACAACTTGTTTAGAATAAAATTGGAACATTAAAAACTTCTTTTGAGTGGAAATATTCATAACTTCTTTAGAATGGAATAGAAACATTCACAACTTGCTTGGAATAGAAACATTCACATCTTGTTTAGAATGAAATGGAAACAATGAGAACTTCTTTTGAATGGAAACATTCATATCTTGTTTAGAATGGCATACAAACATTCATAACTTGTTTAGAATAGAATGGAAATATTCATAACTTGTTTGGAAAAGAGACATTCACAACATGTTTAGATTGAAATAGAAACACCCACAAAATGTTTGCACTGGAAACATTCATAACTTGTTTAGAATGGAATGAAAACACTCACAACTTATTTCAAACGGAAATATACTTAACTTCTTCTAAAAAGAAGCATTCATAACATGTTTAGAATGAAATGGAAACAATCACAACTACATTGAAATAGAAACATTCACAACTTATTTTGTATGGAAACATTCAGAAATTGTTTTGAAAGGAAGAGAAACATTCACAACTTGTTTCGAATATAATCATCCACAACATGTTGGGAATGGAATGGAAATATTCATATCTTGTTTGGAAGATAAACATTCCTAACTTGTTATGATTGAAATGGAAACATTCACAACTTGTTTGAAATGGTAACAGTCACAACTTGTTTAGAATGAAGTGGAGACATTCAAAACTTGCTTGGAATAGAAACATTCATAACTTGTTTATAATTAAATGCTAACACTCACAACTAATTTAGAATATAAATATTCACAACATCTTTTGAATGAAAACATTCACAACTTGTTTAGAATGGAATAAACACATTCATAACTTGTTTGGAATTGAAACATTCAAAAGTTGCTCAGAATGGAATGGAAAAATTCACAACTTGGTTGGAATAGATTCAATCACAAACTGTTTAGATTGAAGTGGAAACATTTACAACCTGTTTGGATTGGAAACATTCAAGACTTATTTAGAATGAAATGGAAACATTCACAACTTGTTTGGAATAGAAACGTTCACAACATATTTTCAATGGAAACATTCACAACTTCTTTTAAATGGAAACATTCATAACTTGTTTGGAATAGATTGGAAACATTCACAACTTGTTTAGAATAGAAACAATCAAAACTTGTTTAGAAAGAAATGGAATCGTTCACAATTAGTTTAGAATAGAAACATTCATAACTTTTATCAAATAGAAACATTCACAACTTGTTTAGAATGGAAAATAAATATACACAACTTGTTTGGAATGACACATTAAAAACTTGTTTAGAATGGAAAGGAAACATTCACAACTTGTTTTAAATGGAAACATTCAAAACTTGTTTAAAATAGAGATGAAACATTCACAACTTGTTTAGAACAAAATTTTTCACATGTTTAGGTTGAAGTGGAAACTTTCACAACTTGTTTAGAATGACATTGAAACATTCATAGCTAGTATTGAATAAAAACATTCACAACTTGTTTTGAATGGTAATGTTAACTACTTGTTTAGAATGGAGTGAAAACATTCAAAACTTCTTTTGAATGGAATCATTCACAACTTGCACAGAATGGAATGAAAAAATTCACAACTTGTTTACAATGAATTGGAAACATTCAAAAGTATTTTGAATTAGAAACTTTAACAATTTATTATGAATGCAAACATTCACAACTTGTTCAGAATGAAATTGAAACATTCATGATGTGTTTGGAATGAAAAATTAAGAACTTGTGTTGAATAGAATGAAAACATTCACAAGTTGTTCGAAACTAAAACATTCACAACATCTTTAGATTAAAGTGGAAACATTCACATCTTGTTTAGAATGGAAATATTCACACCTTGTTTAGATTGAAATGGAAAGATTTACAACTACTTCAGAATAGAAACATTCAGAACATGCTTCAAATGAAAACATTCACAACTATTTTGGAATAGAAACATTCATACCTTATTTAAAATGTAATGGAAACATTCACAACTAGTTTTAATAACAAACATTCATAACCTCTTTTGAATGGAAATATTCACAACTTATTTAGAATGGAATATAAACAATCATGACTTGTTTAGAATTGAAACATTCATAACTTGTTTCGAATGGAATGGAAACATTTAGAGCTTCTTTAGAATAGAAACATTCACAATATGTATGGATTGATATGGAAACATTCACAACCAGTTTAGAATTGAAACATTCATAACTTGTTTAGATTCAAATGGAAATATTCACAACTACTTTGGAACAGAAATATTCACAACTTGTTTAGAATAAAGTGGAAACATCCACATCTTATTTTGGAATAGAAACATTCCCAAATTGTTTGGAATGGAAATATTCACAACTTTTTTAGAATGAAATGGAAACGTTCACAACTAGTTTGAAATAGAAATAATCACAACTTCCTTCAAAAGGAAACATTCACAACTTGTTTGGAACTGAGACATTCATAACTTGTTCATAATGGAATGGAAACATTTGGAACATGCTTGGAATAGAAACATTCATAAATTGTTTAGATTGAAATGGAAACATTAACAACTTGTTTTGAATGGAAACATTCACAACGTATTTCAAACAAAATTGAAACATTCATAACTTCATTTGAGTGGAAACATTAACAATAGTATAGAATGGAATGGAAACATCCACAACTTGTTTTGAATGGAAACATTCACAACTTGTTTTTAATGGAATAGAAATATTCACGTGTTTAGAATAGGGACATTCACAACTTCTTTAGATTGAAAGGGAAACAGTCACAACTCGTTTAAAAAGGAAACATTCGTAACCTATTTAGAATGAAGTGGAGACATGCACAACTAGTTTGGAATATAAAGATTCTAAACTTGCTTAGAATGAAATGGAAACATTCACAGCTTGTTTAGAGTAGAAACATTTGTAACTTGTTTGGATTGAAATGGAAACATTGACAACTTATTTGAAATGGTAACAGTCACAATTTGTTTAGAATGAAGTGGAGACATTCATAACTTATTTAGAATAAAAACATTCATAACTTGTTTCAAATGGTACATTCAAACTTGTTTAGAATGGAATGCAAACATTCAGAACTTCTTTCGGATGGAAACATTCATAACTTGTTTAGAATGGATTGGAAACAGTCACAACTTGTTAGCAATAGAAACATTCATAACTTCTTTATAATGAAATGGAAACAATCACAACTAGTTTAGAATAGAAACATTCACAACTTCTTTTAAATGGAAACATTCACAACTTGTTTAGAATGGAATAGAAAGATTCACAACTTGTTTGGAATTGAAACATTCAAAACTTGTTTTGAATGGAATGGAAAAATCACAAGTTGGTTGGAACAAATTCATTCACAAATTGTTTAGATTGAAAAGAAAACATTCACAACCTATTTGGATTTGAAACATTCATGACTTTTTTAGAATGAAATGGAAACATTCACAACTTGTTTGGAAAAGCAACATTCACAACAAATTTTGAATGAAATCATTCACAACTAGTTTACAATGGAATGGTAAAATTCATAACTTTTTTTAAATGGAAACATTCACAACCTATTCGAAATGGAAACAATCAAAACTTGTATAGAAAGAAATGGAAATGTTCACAACTAGTTTAGAATAGAAACATTCACAACCTTTATCGAATGGAAACATTCACAACTTGTTTAAAATAGAAAAGAAACATTTACAACTTGCTTGGAATGAAACATTCAAAACTTGTTTAGAATGGAAGGAAACAATCATAACTTGTTCAGAACAAAAATATTTAGAACTTGTTTAGGTTGAAGTGAAAACATTCACAACTTGTTTGGATTGAAATTAAAACATTCGTAACTAGAATGGAATAAAAACATTCACTACTTGTTTCGAATGGAAATGTTAATGACATGTTTAGAATGGAATGGAAACATTCAAAACATCTTTTGAATGGAATCATTCACAACTTGCTTAGAATGGAATGAAAACATTCACAACTTGTTTGGAAGAGAAACATTCACATCTTGTTTACAATGAATTGGAAACATTCAAAAGTAGTTTCAAATAGAAACTTTAACAACTTCTTCTAAATGCAAACATTCACAACCTTTTTAGAATTAAATTGAAACATTCACAACTTATTTGAAATGAAAAAATTAACAACTTGTTTAGAGTAGAATGAAAATGTTCGGAACTTATTCAAAACTAAAACATTCACAACATGTTTAGATTGAAGTGGAAACATTCACATCTTGTTTAGAATGGAAACATTCACACCCTATTTATATTTAAATGGAAAGATTCATGACTACTTTGGAAGAGAAATGTTCATAACATGCTTCGAACGGAAAAATTCACAACCTATTTTGAATGAAATGGAAACATTCACAACTTGTTTTGATTATGAAGATTCATAACCTCTTTCAAATGGAAACATTCAAAACTTCCTTTGAACTTAAACATTCACAACTTGTTTGGATTGATATGGAAACATTTACAAACAGTTTAGAATTGAAACATTCATAACTTATTTAGATTCAAATGGAAATATTCTCAATGACTTTGGAATAGAAACATTCACAGCGTATTTCAAATGGAAACATTCACAACTTGTTTAGAATAGAGTGGAAACATCTACATCTTCTTTCAGAATAGAAACATATTGAACTTGTTTGGAATAAAAATATTCACCACTTGTTTAGGATGAAATGGAAACATTCACAACTAGTTTCAAATAGAAACACTCACCACTTCTTTCGAAAGGAAACATTCACAAGTTGTTTAGAACTGAAACATTCATAACTTGTTTAGAATGGAATGGAAACATTTAGAACCCATTTGGAATAAAAACATATAAAACTTGTTTAGATTAAAATGGAAACTTTCACAACTTCTTCCGAATGGAAATATTCATAACTTGTTTAGAATGAAATGGAAACATTCACGACAACTTTGGAATAAAAACATTCACAACTTATTTCTAGTGGAAACATTCACAACATGTATAGAATGGAATGGAAACATCGACAAGTTATTTTGAATGGAAACATGCACTTCTAGCTTAAAATGGAATAAAAATATTGACGTGTTTTCGACAAGAACATTCACAACTTGTTTAGATTGAAATGGAAACAATCACATGTCATTTGAAGTGGAAATATTCATAGCTTGTTTGGAATGAAGTTGAGATATTCATAATTAGTTTAGAATAGAAACATTCACAAGTAGTTTTGAAAAAAAATAGTCACAACCTACTTAGAATGAAATGGAAAGATTCACAACTTGTTTGGAATAGAAACGTTCATAACTTGTTTAGAATGGAAACATTTAGAACGTATACAGAATGAAATGTAAACTGCCATAACTTCTTTGGAATAAGAATATTAACAGCTTGTTTAGAATAAAATGGAAACATTCGCAACTTCTTTAGAACGAAATGGGAACATTAAAGAATTCTTTTGAGTGGAAACATTAACAACTTCTTTAGAATGGAATAGAACCATTCATAACTTGCTTGAAATACAAACATTCATAGCTTGTTTAGAATGAAATGGAAACATTGATAACTTTTTTTTTAATGGAAATGTTCACATCTTATTTAGAATGGAATACAAACATTCACAACTTGTTTGCAATGGAAACCTTCACAACTTGTTTAGAATGGAATGGAAACATTCATAGCTTTTTTGGGATGCAAACACTCACAACTTGTTTGGAATGGAAACATTCACAACTTGTTTAGAGTGAAATAGAAACATTAACAATTTGTTTGGTATAGAAAAATTCAGAAGTTATTTTGTAGGGTAACATTAACAACTTGTTTTGAATGAAATCATTCACAACTTGCTAGGAATCAAAACATGCACAACTTGGCAGGAGTAGAAACATTCACCACCTGTTTATAATGAAATGGAAACATTCAAAACTAGTTTGGATTAAAAACATTCACAGCCTCTTTTGAATGGAAACATTAACAACCTATTTGGAATAGAAAAGTTCACAACATGTTTGGGATGGAATGAAAACATTCAGAACTTTTTTGGAATAGAAACATTCACAATATGTTTACACTAATGTGGAAACATTCACAACTTGTTTGGAATTGAAACATTCACAACTTGTTTAAAATGAATTGGAAAGATTCACAACTACTTTGGAGTAGGGACATTCACAACATGTTTAGAATGGAAACATCCACAACATCTTTCAAATAAAAACATTCACAACTTATTTCGAATGGAATGGAAACATTGACAATTTGTTTAGAATATAAATATTCAAAACCTATTTACAATGAATTGCAAACATTCACAACTAGTTTGGAATATAATTGTTCACAACTTATTTTGAACTGAAACATTCACAACTTGATTATAATGGAATAGAAACATTCATGACTTGTTTTGATCGAAAACATTAACTACTTATTTAGAATAGAATGGAAACATTCACAACTTATTTAGAATAAAACTATTCACAACTTATTTAGATTAAAATGGAAACATCTGCAACTTGTTTAGAGTGGAAACATTCATAAATTGTTATGAATGAAATGGAAACATTCATAACCACTTTTAAGTAGAAACATTCACAGGTTGTTCCAAATGGAAACATTCACCACTTGTTTAGATTGGAATGGAAACATCCACATATTGTTTCAGAATGGACACATTCATAACTTGTTTAGAATGGTATGGAAATGTTCACAACCTATTTAGAAAAGAAATATTCATAACCTATTTAGAATGAAATGGAGACATTCACAACCAGTTTGGAATAGAAACATTCACAAATTCTTTCAAATGGAAACATTCACAACTTGTTTAGAATGGAATAGAAAAATTCACAACTTGTATAGAATGGAATGGAAACAGTCACAACTTGCTTGGAATGGAAACATTTGCAACTTGTTTAGATTGAAATGGAAACATTCACAACTTCTTTGGAATGTAAACATTCATAACTTGTTTTGGATCAAATGGAAGCATTCACAACTACTATGGGAAAGAAACTTTCACAACATATTTGGATTAGAAACCTTCACAACTTGTTTTGAATGGAATGGAAACATTCACAACTTTTTTCAAATGAAGACATTCACAACTTGTTTAGAATGAAACGGAAACTTTCACAACCTGTTTGGAACAAGAAATTCACAACTTGTTTAGATTGAATTGGAAACAATCACAACTTGTATGAATTGGAAACATTCACAGCTTGTTTAGAATGTAGTGTAAACATTCACAACAAGTTTGGAATTGAAACATTCAAAAATTGCTTCAAATGGAAACATTCACAAACTATTTAGAATGAAATGGAAACATTCACAAGTAGTTTGGAGTAGAAAAATCACAACTTGTTTGGGACGGAAGCATTTGGAACTTGTATAGAATCAAATGGAAATAACTACAACTTGTTTAGAATAAAAACTTTGAAAACTTGTTTAGAATGAAGAGGAAGCACTCACAACTTGTTTCGAATGGAAACATGCACAAGTTGTTTAGAATAGAATGCAAACATATACAACTTCTTTTGAGTGGAAACATTCACAACTTGTTTAGAATGGAATTGAAACTTTAACAACTTGTTTGGAATCGAAACATGGCCTAATTACCTGTTTGATCCGTTCACGATGGTGACTCGGCCATTTGCCCCCCTGGATGTTTGGGGGTTTATAATCGAGCCTAAACTTTAATGGATGGGATACTTCATCCCATATGCTTAACTTCCATTTATTTAAAAAGGCAAAAAACAACACAATTGCCACTAAAGTTTCCAAATTTTTATCTTGTGGCCTAAAATGTTTTGACTCCTCCCTTTTAAGCACTCCCTCCAACCCTTTTCCAATTTTACCCCTCCCAATCATCTTGTCCTACCAGCCTTATCCACTGGTAATCTCCCGCCCATTCTTCAATTTTTCTTATCCTTGTTCTGTCCACCACCACTCACCTTCATCCATTCTTTGATTATCCGGCCTCAATTCACCCTATTCAATTATTCATCCTCAATTCTTCAGCTAGCTTCATCCTAGATCGCACCAAAATCAAGACCATCACATGAAATTGTGCCGGTATCACGGTCTTCCAGTTATCTAACTGGTGATGGTCAAGTAAGACTTGGGTACAAGGTAACAAATCCCTTACCAAATATTTATTATCCATTTCAAGCAAGTAGAAAGGTTTTAAAAGGTTCCTGAGGTGATAAGATTGGTTTTAAAGCTCAAAGTAATTCTTTTGGACCAAAGTGACAAGAAACCAAATTTAGGAATAGAATCACCAAAGTTAGTGGCACTATTTGGAGGTGGGGTTCTTCTGGAAAAACTAAGGTATTGGAGGAATCATGGAGACAGAGTTGGTTTTTAAACCATTTTTTGTGGCTTGAATGCCTCTATTCATCATCTCTTCCACCTTAACTCACAGCTCTTTCTTCCCCCATAAAATTCTAGCCTAAATCTCATTCTTTCCTTCAATTCTTGGTGAATTTGGAAGCCCCATGGAGTACCTAAGTGAAAGAAAGCTTGCTCTTGTTAGTTTTGCTATGGAAAGCTTTGGAGGGGTGCTTTTCTTGCTTGGGAGCTTAGGTACATTTTTCTGCATTTGTGTTCTTGGTTTCTTAAGCTTCCTAGAGGTTGGGTCAAGCTTAATTGTGCTAGAAATGGTGCCCATTTGTGATGAATTTGTCTTGGAACCATAGGAAACTCATAGTGGAGCCATGGAAGCTTTAGTGCTTAACTTGCTTGATTGTTGCATAATTTTTTTTGAGGTAAAGGGATTTCTTGTTTTCCAAGTCATTTTAATGCATTTGTATCATATTTGGCCTTGGGATGAGTAATTACAAGCCTAGATGTGAATAAAATAAAGTTTGGTTCAATTGTGCATGGATTTCATGAAGTTTGATGAAGTTGGTGAGTTCTGAGCACTTAAGCACCATTTTGGGTGCCTAGGTGCCAAGATAACCATGCCAAGGTCATGTCGCCGAGGCCTAGCCACCAGCTAAAGCCACGATACCAGGTTCATGCTATAATGCCACAATTGCTTCAAAACTCAAACAAAGGTGGTGTTTTTGGTTCCTAATTGGTTCCTAAATATCCTAGACATGTTTTTATGGGTCATTCAAGATTTATAATGGAAATAGAATTAATAAAATGAAACAAATGGATCAAATGAAGTAAGGAGAAGATAATGTGTGCACAATTGAACCATGTGTCCATAAGGGTATTTTGGTGCCCTACTTGAGGCCTGTAATCATCCTTAAGGTAGTTTAAATGCATCAATAGTGAGTAACCAACTAGTTTATACAAGGATCATGATGAACTAGTTTTGGTGAATTAGAACTATGGCCTAGTCAACTAAGGGAAGTGCATGTGCATGAAGGCACAGTTGGTGCGGGCAACTTATGGCACAACTTGCTATAATTTGGAAAGATGAATTAAGGTGGTATTTAACTAAAAATAGAGTAGCTTAAGAGCCATAAGATCTATAGGAAGTTAGTGAAAACACCTTAGGGCCAAATAAGGCACTATGAGGCTAATAGGGGCACATAAGTGCATTTGGGCACAATGTGAGCTCTAGGGCCCATGGGGAGCCTAGATTGGATAATGTGAGAGCTTGCCATGGCTTAGGAGGTTGCTTAACACCTAAGTAAGTGAAAGCTACCCTAAGGAATTAAGAGGAATGTTAAGAGCTCTAACCAAGTAGGTGACTTAGAACTTAAGCTAAGTTACTTGGGCACATTGAGGGGTCTTTAAAGTGCAACGTAGCTAAGTTACCTTAGTGCATTTAGGACCTTAAAATATGCTAGGAAATAGAATGAGCACTTAGAGCAAGCATGATTCCTAGTAGTGGCCAACTCATTGAAGTGTAGCAAGTTCTAAGGCTAGTATCATGCAACGTTCACTGAGGAAGGTGGAGGCTTAGTAACACTTGGTCGCCTAGTCAGGTCTTAAACCTAAGGGACTAAAGTGGAAGCCTAGTACACCTAGTAGTGAAGGTTTAGTACACCTATTTACCTAGCTAGGCCTTGAACCTAAGAAGCTAGAGTGGGAACCTAGTTCACCCAAACTAGATTGGCCATGTCATAGTCAAAGTTCACCATGGCATGGGTGAAAGGTTAGTAACACCTAGTGGCCTAGCCTGGTCCTATTCATGAGGCACTGGTGTGTGACCTTAGTGCACCAAACATGGCTATAGCAAGTAGACTTGGATTACTCCTGCACATGGTATTCAAGGGGAGGTTGTTATGTGCTGAGGTGACAACCTGGCAAAATTGGCAAGTTAAGGCTTGCTAGAGTGAGTTGAGGACCAGAGCTCACTAGGCTCTTAACAACATCCCATGAAAGGACTAGGATTGTTACCCACTCCGGGGAAGTCCAGTTATGGTGCCAAAACTATGCATTTAGACTCCCGGGATTGGTAATGTTCTGTAGGCCATCAGAACACTACCCTTAGTGTGCATACCCAAGTGGCCCTCT
>KK901820.1:46639-63909 GCA_000696445.1 Aquilaria agallochum
AGTACTAACTTTTGGGCCCTAAAAACCCAGAAATTCGCTGCCATCACTGTGCACTTCACACTAGGTCACAAAACCTTCATTAAGTGCACTCCCCTCACTAAGCTTGGTTCATCAAGCACATGGCTCTCTTCCAAGCTTAGCCCTAGCTCCATGGATGTTTGAAAATACAGAAAACAACCCATGAGAGCAAGACAACCCTTACCTTGAGTGTATGCTGAAATTGGAGCTTGATCCTAGGTGCACCCAAGCAATAGCACCAAATAGCTTCCAATTTTGCTTCCTTGACTTCAATTGCAAGTAGTTTTGAGTTTGAAGGTATGGTGGCTATGGAGGAAGTAAGGCTGTGTTATTGGGCTGGGGGAGGATGAAAATGAGAGTGGGACAAGTGATTTGGCCACCTAAATGGCCTTAAATGAGCTTAAGGGCACAGAAGACACTTAACAAGCTTAACCTTGCTTTATGTCATTTTCGTTCTCATTAATTATGGTCTATTTATCTTAAACTCATTGGTACACATGTTCCCACCATTGTTGACTAATTATCAAGCCTTGGCTGCCTCCCCCATGGTGGTAAAACTCCAAATTGCTTCACTTGACTTAAGTCAAAAACGTACACATCATAAGGCTTACATTATGACACTTAGGTCCTCTATGCCTTTTTGTGTTTTCTTTGTCTTTAGTTGTCTTCCATGAGCAATTTTGTCCTCCAATAGCACTTTCATACCATTCATATCATTCTCATAACTCTCCAAATATCTTTCTTGAGGGGTTTTACAATTGAGTACCCGAGTTTCCAAAACCTTACAAAAAAGTCCATAGGTTGCTTGACAAACAAGCAATCCTTATGGCTTTTCTTTGGGGCCAAGTTACTAACTTGAAACACTTTTAATGAGGTGTTGATCATGCCTTTTACCCCCTATACTTCAATCACTATGGTGAGAATTACACAATATAACGGTTTTTAGCCATTATGACACACTTGTAATTCTCCCATTTTTGTGTGGTGGTAACAAGGATGATAAGGGGTCCTAATGGACTTGAGTATATGTGCATATATTAGGCCTCAGACTGTTATGAGCTCGTGTTAGATTTATGAAATTTATTGTCCAAGGTCCTTTAGGGTTTCATTTTGTAGGTAGCCCGACGTCCCTTTACTAGGAATCTATGATTATCACCCTTTAGTCTATATGTGCCAGTTTGGGTGATTTGGTTAGCAACCCGAGATGGCTTTTGAGCAAGTTAAGCAGGTACAAGTTATACTTTCTAGTTTGTGTTTATCTAGTTGGTTTACCAGTTATGTTCCATACTAACTATGCTGGATTAATCTTGAGTAGTGGTTGATCTAGAAGAACAAAAGAAAGTTGAGGCTTTGGGTGCTTGAAAGGTAAAGCTCAGGTGGTTAGCCTAGTACAATCATCTCAGTAGGTTAACCTTGAGTACTTAATTGTACTAGATGCCTCTAGCAACAATGGTTTGTTTTGTGTTTTGGTTTGTATTTCATGTACATAGCTGAGTAATGTACATAAGGTTGTTGCTTATAGAAAATGCGTTTATGGTTTAGCTAGTTTTACAATTCTTTTTAAGTATGGTGCCACCATTGTTTAGAATGTTTTAATTTATGTTTAAATTTCCATGCCGAAGCTACTCATGCATTATTTAATGCTAGTAACTTGGTTAGTAAGCTTAGGTCATGTCCTTTATTTTTTATCACAACCAAAGAAACGAATAATTATGAACCATAAGCTAGGGATTTCTCGAATTCCTAGTGATCCTATGTAGCAAGAAGCCACAGTTGGGACCGAGATCGTCAAAATCACATCAAAATGGAAACATTCACATCTTGTTTAGAATGGAATAGAAAAATTCACAACTTGTTTGGAATAGAAACATTCACAACTTGTTTAGAATGGAATGGAAACAATCATAACTTGTTTAGAACAGAAACATTTCACAACTTGTTTGGAATAGAAACATTCACAATTTGTATAGATTAAAATGGAAATACTCAACTTGTTTGGAATAGAAACATTCGTAACTCATTTACAATGAAATGGAAACGATCACAAAAAGTTTGGAATAGAAACATTCACAACTTGTTTTGAATGGGAACATTCAAAACTTGTTTAGAATAGAATGGAAACATTCACAACTTCTTTCAAATGAAAACTTTCATAACTTGTTTACAAAGGAATGGAAACATTCACAACTTCTTTGGAATATAAGCATTCACAACTTGGTTGGAATCAAATGGAAGTAATCACCACTACTTTGGAATAAAAACATTCACAGTTTCTTTCAAATGGAGGCACTCACAAATTATTTCAAAAAGAATAGAAATATTCACAACGTATTTGGAATGTAAACATCCAGAACATGTTTTGAATGGAATGGAAACATTCATAACTTCTTTGGAATAGAAACATTCATAACTTCTTTAGAATAGAAACATTCATAACTTGTTTACAAAGGAAACATCCATAACTTGTTTAGAATGAAATGAAGACATTCACAACTAGTTTGGAATAAAAACATTCATAACTTGTTTCAAATGGAAACATCCATAACTTGTTTAGAATGGAATGGAAACATTCGCAACTTGTTAAGAATAGAATAGAAACATTCACAACTTGTTCACAACAAAAATGTTAACAACTTGTTTAGAATGAAATGGAAACATTAACAACTAGTTTGGAAAGGAAACATTTACATGTTATTTTGAAAGGAAACATTAACAACTCATTGAGAATGGAATAGAAACATCCACAACATATTTTGAATAGAATGGTAACATTGACAACATGTTTGGAACGAAAACATTCACAACTTGTTTAGATTGAAATGGGAACATTCACAATTTGTTTAGAATGGAAACAATCACAACTTGTTTAGAATGAAATGGACACATTCACAACTTGTTTGGAATAGATACATTCATAACTTATTTTGAATAGAAACATTCAAAACATGTTTAGAATGGAACAGATACATTCACAGCTTATTTTCAATGGAAACATTTACAACTTGTTTAGAATGTGTTGGAAGCATTCACAACTGGTCTGGAACAGAAACATTCATAACATTTTTGGGATGGAATGGAAACATTTAGAACTAGTTTAAAATTGAAGGATTTATAGCTTCTCTTAAATGGAAACATTTGCAACTTGTTTAGAATGGAATGGAAACATGCACAACTTGTTTAGAAAAGAAACAGCCATAACTTGTTTAGAATGCAATGGAAACATTGACAACCTAGCTGGAACAGAAACATTCACAACTTGTTTAGTTTGAAGTGGAAAGATTCACAACTTCTTTAGAATGAAAAGGAAACATTCACAACTAGTGTAGAATAGAAACATTCACAACTTGATCTAAGTGGAGACATTAACAACTTGTTGAAAATTGAATAGAAACATTCACAAGTTCTTTCATATGGAATCATTCACAAGCTGCTTAGAATGGAATAGAAACATTCACAACTTGTTTTGAGTAGAAACATTCATAACTTGTTTAGAATGAAATGGAAACATTCAAAAATAATTATGGAATAGAAACAATCACAACTTATTTTGAATGGAAACATTCACAACTTCTTAAGAATGAAATAGAAACATTCACAGCTTGTTTAGAATGGAAAACTTCACAACTTGTTTTGAATGGAATGAAAATATTTAGAACTTGTTTGGAACAGTAACATTAACAGCATGTTTAGATTGAAGTGGAAATATTTAAAACTTGTTTACAATAGAAAAATTCACAACTTATTTAAAATGTAATGGAAATATTCACTACTAGTTTGGAATATAAACATTCACAACATGTTTAGAGTGGAATAGAAACATGCATGACTTGTTTAGAATGGAAACATTCACAACTTCTTAAGAACACAATTGAAACATTTACAACTTGTGTATAACAGAAACATTCACAACTTATTTTTTATTGAAATGGAAACATTCACAACTTGTTTTGAATGAAAACATTTACAAAATGTTTAGAATGGAATGGAAACATCTGCAACTTCTTTCAAATGGAAACATTCACAACTTGATTAGAATAGAATAGAAATATTCACAACTTGTTCAGAATAAAAGCATTCACAAGTTGTTTAGAATGAAATGGAAACATTTATAACTAGTTTGGAATGGAAACATTCGCAACCTATTCAGAAATGAATAAAAACATTCACAACTTGTTTGAAACTGAAACATTCACAACTTGTGTAGATTGAAATGGAAACATTCACAACTTGTATGGAATGTAAACATTCATAACTTGTTTTGAATGTAAACATCCGCAACTTGTTTAGAAAAAAATGGAAACATTCGCAAGTACTTTTGCATAGAAATAGTTACATCTCATTTGGAATGGAAACATTTGCAACTTATTTAGAATGGAATGCAAACAGTGATAAGTTTTTTCAAATTGAAACATTCACAGCTTGTTTAGAATGGAATGAAAGCATTCAGCACTTGTTTAAAATGAAATGGAAACATGCACAACTAGTTTGGAATTGAAACATTCACACCTTCTGCTGAATGGAAATATACACAGTTTGTTTAGAATGGATTCAAAATATTCACAACATTTTTAGATTGAAATACAAACACTCACAACATGTTTAGAATAAAAATGTTCACAACATCCTTAGATTGAACTGCAAACATTCACAACTCATTTAGAAGCATTCACAACCTATTTGGAATATAAACATTCATAACTTGTTTACAATGAAATTGAAACATTCAAAACTAGTTTAGAATAAAAACACTCACAACTTTTTTCATGTAGAAACATTCACAACTTGTTTAAAATGGAATAGAAACATGCACAAATTGTTTAGAATGGAAACATTTACAAGTTGTTTAGAATGGAATGGAAACATTCACAACTTGTTTGGAATAGAAACATTCACAACATGTTTTGATTGGAAAGGAAAAATTCACAACTTGTTTGGAACAGAAACATTGACAACATGTTTAGACAAAAATGGAAACGTTCACAAGTTGTTCGGAATAGAAAATTTCACAACTTGTTTTGAAAGGAAATATTCACAACTTCTTTCAAATTGAATGAAAACATTCATAACTTCTTTCAAATGAAAATAGTCACAACTTGTTTACAATAGAAAGAAAACATTCAGAACTTGTTTTGAATAAAAACTTTCAGCACTTGTTTAGAATGAAATGGAAACATTCATAACTAGTTTAGAATAGAAATGTTCACAGCTTCTTTCAAATGCAGGCTTTCACAACTTGTTTAAAATAGAAAAGAAACATTCACAACTTGTTTAGAAATGAATGAAAACATTCATAACTTGTTTGGAATAGAAACATTCAGAACATGTTTAGATTAAAATGGAAACATTTATAACTTGCTTAGAATTAAATGGAAATATTCATAATTACTTTGAAATAAAAACTCTCACAACTTATTTCAAATACAAACAATCACATCTTGTTTAGAATGGAATGTAAATGGTCATATTTGGAATGAAAACATGAACAACTTATTTAGAATGAAGTGGAAACATTCCCAACTAGTTTGGACTAGAAACATTCACAACCTATTTAGAATGGAAAGCAAACATTCACAACATCTTTCAAATGGAAACATTCAGAACTTGTTTAGAATGGAATAGAAACATTCACAACATGTTTGAAATGGAAACACAACCTGTTTAGAATGGAACGGAAACATTCAAAAAAAATTTGGAATGAAATAATCACAACTTGTTTAGAATGAAATGAAAACATTTAGCACTAATTTAGAATGCAAACATTCACAGCTAGTTTGGAATAAAAATATTAACAGCTAGTTTGGAGTATAAACATTCAAAATAAGTTTGGAATAAAAGGATTCATAGTTAGCTTGGAAAATAAATGTTCACAACTTGTTTGGAGTATAATGTAAACATTCACAACTTGTTTAGAATGAAATGGCAATATTCACAACTTGTTTAGAATGAAATGCATTCACAACTTCTTTAGAATAAAATGGAAACATTCACAACTTGTTTGGAATAAAAACATTCACAACTTGTTTAGAATGGAGTGGAAACATTCATAACCTATTTAGAATAAAAACATTCCCAACTTATCTAGAATGAAATGGAAACATTCACAAGAAGTTTTGAATAGATACATTCAGAACTTTTTTCAAATGGAAACTTTCACAACTTCTTTTTAATGAAATCGAAACTTGATGACTTATTTCAAATAGAAACATTCATAACTACTTTAGAATATAAACACAACCTGCTCAGAATAGAAACATTCATAACTTGTTTAGAATAAAATGGAAACCTTCACAGCTAGTTTGGAATATAAAAATTCACAACTTGTTTTGAATCAAAAGGAAATATTCACAACTAGTTTGGAATAGAAACGTTCACAACTTGTTGGCAATCAAATGGAAACACTCATAACAAGTTCAAATGATTTATTTCAATTATAAATAGGTAGCAAATGATTCCATTCAAAACAAGTTGTGAATGTTTTCAGTTCATTCTAAAGAAGTTCTGAATCTTCCTATTTCAAACAAGTTGTGAATGTTTCCATTCTATTCTAAACAAGTTATGAATGTTTCCATTCCAAACAAGTTGTGTAGGTTTCTATCCCAAACTAGTTTTCAATGTTTCAATTTCACTTCAAATAGGTCATGGATGTTTCCATTCCAGACAACTTCTGAATGTTCCTATTCTAAACAGGTTGTCAATGTATCTATTCCAAACTAGTTTTGAATGTTTCAATTTCATTCTAAACAAGTTGTGAATGTTTATATTCCAAGCTAGTTGTGAATGTTTCCATTTCATTCTAAACAAGTCATCAATGTTTCTATTCGAAACAGGTTGTTAATGTTTCCATTCCATTCTAAACAAATTGTAAATGTTTCCATTTAAAACAAGTTATGAATGTTTCTATTCCTAATAAGTTGTAAATTTTGCTATTCCAAACAAGTTGTGAATGTTTCTTTTGCATTTGAAAGTAGTTCTAAATTTTTTTTTTTATTCCAAACCTATGAATGTTTCCATTTCATTCTAAGAAAGTTGTGAATGTTTCTATTCCAAAAAAGTTGTAAACATTTCCATTTCATTCTAAAGAATTGTGAATATTTCCATTTTATTCAAAACAAGTTGTGAATGTTTCTATTCTAAAGAAGTTCTAAATTTTTCTATTCTATATACATTATGAATGTTTCCATTCCAAACTAGTTGGAAATGTTTCTATTCCAAAACAAGTTGTTGTGAACATTTCCATTTCATTCAAAACAAGTTGTTGTTTCTTGTCCAAACTAGTTATGAGTGTTTCGATTTTACACCAAACAAGTTGTGAATTTTCAATTCCAAACAAGTTATGATTGTTTTTATTTCAAAGAAGTTGTGAATGTTTCAAATTCATTCCACACAAGTTATGAGTGTTTCCACTCAAAACAAGTTGTACATGTTTCCATTTTGAACAAGTTGTCAATGTTTCTATTCTAAACTAGTTGTGAATGTTTCTATTTAAAACAAGTTGTGAATTTCCATTTTATTCCAAACTAGTTGTGAATGTTTTCATTTCATCCCAAACAAGTTCTGAATGTTTCCAGTCGAAGCAAGTTGTGAGTCTTTCTATTCCAAACTTGTTGTGAATATTTCTATTGCAAGCAATTGTGAATGTTTATATTCCAAACGAGTTGTGGATGTTTCTCTTCCATTCTAAACAAGTTCTAACTGCTTTCATCCCAAACAAATTGTGAAAGTTTTGAGTCTAAACTTGACACGGCCCCTCATGGCCCCGCTCAGGAAGTCGATGAGAACAAATCTCATGCTGGTCGCAATTGGCTAATTAATTATGTGCACCCTAGTTAAAACTTCATGCAACTAGTTGTTTAACGTAAGAATGCAATTATTCATGCAAGAGTTCCTTTGACTTGTGCAAGTATAGAAATCATAAAGCATTTATATAGCCTAGGCATTTTGATAAAAACCAATATTCAAAGAGTCAAAGCATACATATCCTTTAGTATCAACATTACTCGTACACATAATTAATCATGTGGGGGTATTTAAACAATTGTAGACTATGCCCTACACCCAGAGGCAACCCTAGAGTCCATAACTCTATTCACACATGTTAGAGGCCACTAACATAGAACATACATATCCAAGGCTAGTACTACTGAGATCCAATCAACTAGCTTCCACTTTAGATGAGAGATCTCTGTGGCAAGCCTCAGTGATCCTCTATGTGCTCACTAGCCCCTGTGGCCAAGAAAACTATTGTTAGTATAATAACAACTTAACTATCAAGTAGCCAAATAAACTAGAATCTCTAGGGTTTCCAAAGCAATATACCTATAGCGGAAGCTACCATAACAACCCTTAAAGATCGTCGAGTTCAACAACATTCATATCTGCACAACATGAAACTAAGAAAGTGAGAATCCTACATTCCTCAGTAAGGGGTCTTCAACCTGCAAGGAAAACACTAAGGACAACACATATACAAAGATATGTAATCTGCTATGAGCTCATATAGCATGAGGCTAAACCTATGTGCATATGTTTTGGTCCCTTGGGACTTGTCCTCAACCTAGTCCGCTTACGAGTGTCACAATGTACCTTGTAAGTTCCGACCCCTACCTCGCTCCTAGTAAGCCTAAGCTTACTGACATAGTGAGTTTAACCTTTCCTTGATTTTTCTACAGGTGAAAATGGTGGATGCACCTCACCTGAGTTCTGAAGAACCCGTTAGGTGTACTAAGCCTTGACCTAGTGCCTTAAGTCCTTAGACTTGTCTAGGTCACTTTTGTACTAAGCTCCTACATAAAACCCTTACCAAGAGTACACTAGGTCCTCACTTGCACCTCAAGTAAACTTGGCTAGGCAACAACTACACTAAACCTTCACTCTAGGCACATACCTATCCACTATTACTCAGTGCACACTAGTGGAGTGGCAATGACCATGGCTGGACTAAAGTATACTAGGCCTTAAAGGTCCCGCTAAGTGCACTAAGGTTTTGCATCCCAACCTTATGGCTAGTGGCACGGCTAGGTCACCGATGGTACCAAACCCATTACCTAAGCTAGTGATACCTAGTTGTGACTCTTTGTTAACTAGTTTTCTTGCTTATGGTGAGAGTAACCTTAAAACTTAAGAAAACTCCTTGGTCTTGGAGAATTTTTTCGAGACCTCAAAGTACCCCCTGAAATACTTAGACTCTTAGGTACCTTAAGAACCCCTTAAACCTCCCTTTGATCCTCCTAGCAAAATTGGAAAAGTTTAGTCATTAAGCTTAGGTGACATGTCGTAAAACGTTGTCGACGTCCAGCTTATTATTCAGGTATTGGTAATACATTGTGGGAACTGGTAGTGATTGGTGACACATTGCCAATCCTGGGAAATGCCCAAAAAATTTCCAATTTTGCCGCTATGAACTTTGGACACTTTCCAAACATATCAAACATGCATGGATAGCTTTCAAACTACACATACATGTAGTACATGTTGTAGAGACCACCACTAACCATCATAATCCTTCCTATGATGCACTCTAACATCATTCCAATCATCACAAACCTCTTAGTTCACCATAATCAAATCAGTCCACTAATTAATGCTACTGCCAAAATTACTTGATTTCAACAAACAACCAGACTTCAATAGCAATAATCAAACTTGAAAACATAACTCCCTTATCTCAATTCCAAGCTATAAGCAAAGATCAAGAAATCTAACACCAAGAATAAGCTCCATTAATATTTTTCCTAGGTTCCAAGCCATTCAAGCTTCATGGCATCGAAATAAAGGCAACCAAGCAAAACCCAAGCAACCAAGGGCTAACAAACAAGAAAACATGATGGAAATCAACTTACCTCTCGTGCAGAATAGGGCCTTAGCTGGAAAACATGATTTCTAGCTTCAAATGCATGAAACTCACTTGAAATAAGTTACCTATTGCTTATACACCCATGGAACCTTCAATTTTCACGAAGAACTCTTGAATTTGTGCAAGAATTGAAGTAGAAATAAAGAGGGAAAGGTTGAACTCAGGTTTCAAGAGGAAGAAGATTAATAGTGGTAGACCAAGACCACGTTTACCATGTTTAATAGAGTTCAAGCCATTAAGCCCTCAAACTTGCTTAAGTTTGTCAAAAATCCCCTCCCAAAAATAGTAATCATATCTTGGTCAAATATTCAACACTTAATGAAATACTTGGGTCCTGGGTAAGGTATAGCTTTTAAAACATGTTTTTTACTATTGGGACTGGGCCTGACACCTTGGAATGCAAAATTACCATTTTGCCCCCAAACCACTTTTGATGCCATAATCTCCTCAGAACTAAGTAAACCTTAACTAACTTGCTTGAACTTGCTAGGTGAACTTAAAATGAGGTATTAAGCTAGGGATTTATTAATTTATATAAACTAAATGAACTTCCCACTAGGAGGGTTGTAACATTCTCCCCACCTTGGAGAATTTGGTCTTCCAAATTCAATCTCCCTACCTTGAGGTGCTGCCCTAGGATATAGTGCCAACATATCCTAACTAAACTTGCCAAGAAGTGTGATTCACACAATGACCCGCTTGGTGCCAAACTACTCAACTCATTCAGCTAATGCCCTCAGGCACTTGAATCATGTCTTGTCTTGTATAGGTATAGGTACTATGGCTAGTGCCATACTTTGTGCTCAAACTGAACAATAAACTAATAACTGCCAACTGTTCTCCCCACCTTGACTTGACCTTACACGGTCTAACTTACCTTTGTACAATTCCACCTTTGAAGACTATGGTATGATCATTTACTACTCCCAACACATAGCATTACTGAAGGACATTTGACTACTTAACCTGTCTTGATGAATTTAGTGACCACAACCCTTCAACAATAATCCCTATGCCCAACCTTCCTAGTGCATGTTAGCTTAACAAGTTTTGAAAACTTATCCAATAACCTTACACTGATAGTGACTTACTTAGTGCTTGGAACCAACCAACTTCCTCTTTTTTCTCTCTTGTGCCAAACTCACTAATGTAGGCTAACTTAACAAGTTACACTTGTCCGTTAACACTCACATTGAAAAAGACTTTCCTTAGGTTTGGCACCCAATATCTCTATACCGAACCACTTAGTGCAAGCTAGCTTAATGAGCACTACAATTCATCCATTATCACTTACACAAATAATTCCTTACTCTAGGTTTCGTTCCCGACAACTTCCAATGATCACTAGACTAAGTGTATCACTAGTGTACTATGCCTTGCCACATACACCACTAGTACCTTAAGGCATACTCCACTCGCACTATACTCTAGGGCTTTTCCAATAAGTGACCTACCGAGAGTTGTATGTCTAAGTAAACCCTAGAATCCGAGTCTTCAAATGCTGCCTTCGAACAACCTTTATGCAATGGCAATGCTAGTGCATTGAGCAAGACACCTACGCATCACCCGAGCACTGTGATCCCACTACCTTCATTACTCTAGAGTCCCTTACACTCGTATGCCTACCAAAGAAAACTTCCCTAGTGTGAGTGCCAAGACCTCCAAGTAGTTAGCAGCACTAAGGCCTTGTTCATGCCCCCTCAGCTTAGGCATCCTAGCACCTAATGATTAAGCTATGAAATGCTAGCTAAGATAAAGGTCTTGACGCTTCAACTGCTCAACTTGGAGTATCCTAAGTGCCTAAAGCCTACACCCTAAGTCTTTTCACTTCCCTACAGTTAGAGCGCAACACCTTGCATATAGAGGATTAGCTTCTTGGGTGCATCCCTAGTACACTTACTTCCCCACCATCAATACTCACTCTGTGCTTGAAGCACCTGTGGTGTCTTTAGTCGAGTTATAACGTACTATCCAATCCTATGCCAACTAGGTGTCCTTCGTTAGGTAGCAAACTAGACATCCCAGCCTCCGTCATTAGGCTCCAATGTGCCTCCTACCTTACTTGACTCATTGGCCACCTTCTAGGCTTTCTGGACTCTAACACTATCAAGCAACCCCTCAATGACCATCCATCACTTGGCATATGGTTACAAGGAACCATCTCAACCTTCTATACTTAACTACTATACCATGACTACACTTTATCATCCTCAGTTTAAATGATGCATTTGTCGCTTTTACCACATCAACCTACCTTCTTGGGGGGGAACCAATTTAACCACCACTTTAGTTAACTATCAGGAGATGGTTAGCCATGTAAAATCTCCTATGTTGCTCACCCATGATAATTCAACTTAGTTCACCTTCTGGCCTTTAACCAATCTCCCAAGTCACTGGCCCTTCCTCTACAAGGCACTAGGGTCAAGTGAGTTGCTCTAACTTTAGGCTTACAACTAGTTTAATCAAAACCTCATCGACTAGGGTTTCAACCCTCAACTTTCACCTACTTTAGTGATCACAGTAGCTCCTAAAGTCACTGCACAACACATGAGCACAACTGTACCTACACTTCTTATTACCAAATAATAAATTAAACTAGGTAGGAGATTACTTCTCACTTTGGCTACTTGTGAATTGACTCTCGACCGGTCATAGTGAACCCTACCTCATGGGCACTTCCTAAACATTAACTAGAAGGGTTAAGGTGAAACATCTCTTTTCTAGCATCACCTAGTCATTTTTTACTTGATAGCCCAATATTTTACTAACTTACTGGCATTAACTTGATGCAACATATGATCCCCACAACTCACTCGATGCCACTATGGACTTAGTCCATAACCTACTCTACTAGCTTCATTAGCCAAGTCTTTCTTCTTCCATGAGTCATCTAAGTGGCCTTTGACCCCACTTAACCTTAGGATGATGACCTCAAGTCACCCGTTATCCTCTGGTCCTTGGCAGTCAATCCTATTACTTGGGCTTTCTTACTTCCTTCCAGTAGTCGAGCCAAACCCCAACAATAACTCGATTCTTATTGGTTAACGCTAGGGTATACAGCGAATAGCGAACAAAACAATCCATCCGTTTACCCCCGGATGAGTTCCTTGCTCATTGCTTCAATCCATAGTTACCTCTTGCATTCAATGGTTAAAAATAAAATAAGTACTCACCTTATCAACATCTAACTGAACTACTCCATTACTGCTTGGTGACTATAAGGAACTCATCTATTCAACTAGCCATTCATACTCCATCAACTAGGCCACTAAACTAACTCATGCAAGAAGACAACCTATGGAACCTTAGAATGTTTCCAATCTAATGCATTTAACCCTCTACTTAAGTGTTTGAGGAACCTTAGAATTGGTCCTAGGATTTTGGGTATTGCCTGATACTTGGTGCATCTTTAGGTCCTAATGCACTTAGGTTATACCTTAACCTCATTCAAAATTACCACGCAACAAGCTAAATAAAACTACGCCAGTAATCAATGCCAAAAATTTACTAAGTGAATAACATGTAGGGTTTCGGGAGCCAAATAAGCGCGGTTGAATTTAACCAAAACCCTCCAGGATCCAAGTGAAACGGGGTAAACCGGGTCTTCAAAATTTTTCATACCTAATTTTGGTTGAGATCTTTCACCCAACTGTAGAATTGAATCATAAAAACCTGAATAGTTGATGTGTTCAAGCTCTCTATGTTATCCACACGAGCTTCTCAGGATCACCATGCTTCCACCATCTCCCGACAGATGCGTTTTTTTTGTGTTCATAGTGCCAGCTTGTGTCCTCGAAGTAATAGCAAAAAAAGAGTGCAGTTATCCCTTTTGGGAGGCTAGGGCAAGGCTACGAATTTTTCACTAAAAGTTGTATTTATAGTAAGAATCAACTTCCATGCCTAATGGGTTTCAAAGCCCTAATCCAATTAGGCTTTAATTTCGGGCTTAAGAATTGCTCAACTTTTGGGCCAATTATTAACATGAAATTATCATGAAACCATAACCCAAATTATTGGCCCATGCACTCTAATAATCCAAATAGCTCTATGTGTGTGACCCAATAGGGTCTTACCACGTTGACAATGATCATAAATCCCATTTATGATGATAAGCAATGAGCCGTGTCTAGCAACACATCATTGCTACCCAAGTGATAAGATTGTCAGTGATTTAATTAAACCGTTATGATCATTACCCATATATGCCATTGTCCCTTTGTCCAAGATATCAAGACTAGGCACGAGACATTGAATGTGTCACTCTCGTGTAGCCCAATCTTTGGTTTCTTGAGTATTGAGTAGACTAACTTAAATTGATGACATTGATATCATATTTTAACTCATCCGAGCATGACCATGCATTTTCTAAGTCTCACTCTATCAAAGGACAAATCCCATCTTAATCATACAAATCCCTCTACATGATATGTGATATACCCAATGACCTCCTTCAAGTTCACTCAGTTACGAGTAACAAAGGGAAGTATCAAAGTATGTGACTCATATGTAGGGAACCTTGATGACCTTAGGTCAAAGGACTAGATATACCATGATCACTATGATAATCACTTATAACACTCATATAATGATCCATGTAGTAGTCTTATGGTGGGTCAGTCCAGTACACAAGTTCTTTAACTTGTACCCATGCGTAGACTACATATCTCACATTAGTCTCTACATATGCTAGTCGTTATGTATTATTGTAACCCACTCCATAATAATACTAAACCAGGGACCTTTGAGAATATAATGATTCTAGGGTTACAATTATCTTTATTACGTTACGAAGAAACAAAACAACAAACATAATTGTTGGATTAATGCCTTAATAAAATATCAACACTTACTGTGCAAAAAATACAATCATCTCATGATTTGCTTTCGGCCACAACACTAACATAACAAACTACTAGTGAGAGGGTAAGGACTTACCTCGCGTTGGCCATGCACTGCCCATGAGTGCACTACAGCTACCAGTCGCACTTGCCTAGTGGCTGCCTACTTCAACCACTTGACTAATCAAAGCAAAGCTTAAACTACTGCTTTGGTGTACTAGGCTGAGTCCTTGTGGCAACAACTATTGGGGACAAGCTTCCTAGGTTGGTCTTAACTCAATCGAGCCCAAAATGATACTAGTCTGATGACCACTCAGACTGCTGGTAATAGTTCTTAGGTGTAACCGAAAAGCCATGCATTCTTTGCAGACTGGGGATAAACCCCTCTCCTACATGATCCATTCTTGTTCTTTACTTTTAGTCAACTTTTTCACTATGGGCTTTTCACCCATGCTCCTACTTGGTTGAATGAGCTAACCTTCACCTCACCGTCTTGTGTCTTTAACCACTCTAACTATCTTTTAAGAGCTACTTTATGCTAGACCATTCACCAGTGATCCTTCATTATTGATTATCAAGTGTTAAAGTATGCTAGATTAAGGCCTTTATAGTCTCGGTCCTAAGCTAGCATACTTTATAGTCTATTTAACTAAGTGCCTGACACTCATTTAGCACATCCTCAACTCTTTTCTAGTAGCCTAACCCATCCAATCTATTGGGTTAAAGTTCTAACACAATAGTTGCAGGCAACCTGTCCTTGTGGTACTTTCTAGCTTAGAGGTTTCCATGCCTTCATAGCCCTACGGATCATGTAGCCTACCTCATGTTTGAGGTTCCATAGCAATTTCCTAGGATGGTAGTCATTTCCCAACTACCTATTCGAAGGTCTTCCTTATACGATGGAGCAAGTCAAGTTACCTATCCCAATGATGCGACACTAGACTACTAGGATCCATTGTCGGACCTTTAGTGTCCAAACCGCACTAACCTAGTTTCACCATCGTAACCTGTGGCCAAAGCTAAATAACAACTCATAGATGTTGGTTAGTACAAACTACCCTAGTACATGGATCACAACCTAGAAATCACTTCCTAGCCTCTAATGTCTATGAACCGAGATTTCATACCAAATTGACATAGCCCTTCATGGCCTTGCCTAGGAAGCCTATGCGAACAAGTCTCATCCTGGTTGTAATTGGCTAATTAATTATGTGCACCTTGGTTAAAACTTCAGCTACTAGTTCTTTAACCTAAGAATGGAATTATCCATGCATGAGCTGCGTTGACATAAACAAGTAGAAGAATCATAAAGCATTTATATAGCCTAGGCATTTTCATAAAAACCAATATTCAAAGAGTTAAAGAATACAAATCCTTTAGTAACAACATTAATCCTACACATAATTAATCATGTTGGGGCATTTAAATAATTGTAGACTCTGCCTTACACCCAAAGGCAACCCTAGAGTCCATAAGTCTATTCATACATGTTCGAGGCCACGAACATAGAATATACATATCCAAGGCTAGTATTATTGAGATCCAATCAACTAGCTTCCACCTTAGATAAGAGATCCCGGTGGTAAGCATCAGCGATCCTCCACATGCTCACTAGCCTCTGCGGCCAAGAAAATTGTTGTTAGTATAATAAAAACTTAACTATCTAGTAGCCAAATAAACTAGAATCTCAAGGATTCTCAAAGCAATATACCTCTAGCGGAAGCTACCACGGCAACCCTTAATGATCATCGGGTCAACAACATTGATATCCGCACAACATAAAACTAAGGGAGTGAGAATCCTCTGATTGACAGTAAGAGGTCTTCAACCTGTAAGAAAAACACTAAGGACAACACATATACAAAGATATGTAATATGCCATGAGCTCATATAGTGTGAGGCTAAACCTATGCATGTATGTTTCATTCCCTTGGGACTTGTCCTTTACTTAGTCCTCCTACGGGCATCACTTTGTCCCTAGTGAGTTCTAGCCCCTAACTTGCACCTAGTAAGCTTAACCTTACTGACATAGTGAGTTTAGCCTTCCCTTGATTGTTGTCCAGGTGAACATGGTGGATGCACCTCGCTTGTGTTCTAAGAAACCACTAGGTGTGCGAAGCCTCCACATAGTGCCTCAAGTCCTTAGACTTGTCTAGGTCACTTGTGTACTAAGGTCCCACCTAGAACCCTTAGGTTCTCACTTGCATCTTAAGTAAACTTGGCTAGGCAACAAGTGCACTAAACCTTCACTTTAGGCATATACCTATTTACCATTACTTGGTTCACACTAATGGAGTAGCAATGACCATCATTGCACTAAAGTACACTTGACCTTAAAGGTCCCCCTAGGTGCACTAAGGTTTCACATCATAACCTTGTGGCTAATGGCCTGGCTAGGTCACCTGTTAGGCACCTCCTATGTGCTTGGCTTAGGCCAAGGAGAACCAAGGAAAAATGAGAGAAAACAGAAATGGAAGAAAGATGAGCCATGGAGACTGGCACAATGACTTATGTGCAAAACTGGAAACTATCAGGACTTAGTTGCACATGGAAAACGTACT
>KK901821.1:0-59347 GCA_000696445.1 Aquilaria agallochum
AGATAGTACACTTGATGCACACCATTTATGCACTTAAATTGCATTAAGTGTTGCCTTGCTTGTTGTGCAAGAAATTAATTGAACCCTTGCTTGTGGAGTAAGTTAAGGGTTTGGGCCTTGCCCTTGCTGCAAGTAATTTAATGAGTCCACATAGAAGCCACCTGGACCACCTCCCAGGCTTTTCAATTTAAGAAAATAAGACTTAAAGTTAAGTTACCTAAATTGGCCGAATCTAAGAGACTGGAATTAAACTCCAATTTGGGAGTTAAACTTAAGGTTTAAGAGTTAAACCTCTTTAGTGATGGGCCAGGGCCTGTGTGAGGTGTGACACCCTGGCCTTCGCTAATTTATCTTCGGCCCAACCTCGGACTGAAGACTGCTTTGCTGCCCAAGCTCGAAGGTATCCACTATACCCTAGGAGCTACAAAAAAAGTACTTAGTGAAATTTACACAAGGAAAACCCAAACACTTAGACAAAAAAGTGGGAGGAAAAATGAAGAGGCCTAAAGAACTACCTGAGCAGCATGCTCGGAAACTTTAGCGGCAAGGGTATCCTTGGAGGCACACTCCTCGGCAACTACCTTGAAGGAAGCCTGAGTGAGCACGCCCCTCACCATTTGGGGAGCCATTTCCCGGCAATCCTCGGAGAACAAGTTCATGTCCTCCGTGAAAGACCAGAACGGCTCCCTTGGGACTTTCTCCTTCGGGATGTGGGAATCCCGCAAAGCCCGCCTTCGAGCATGCTCAACCATCCAAGCTGAGGGCGCCAGATCACCTGAAAATTTGAAAACGTAAGTCAGACAAAGCTCCTTAACTATACAAGTTATGAGGATACAAGTATTAAAAAAGGGTAAGAGACAAACCAGGCGCAACCTCAGCAACGTCGTCATCGGAGTCCCGGACCTCCTCCACGTCGGCAGGAATATCTTTGCCTTTATCCCTTCGACGTTTTTCCAACTCCTCGGCAGAAGAACCCCCTGCCAAAGAGCCCAAAAGATCCACCGACATGGCGGGACTCAAAGCAGCAGCAACAGTAACCACCCCGGCAGGAACCTCGGCAGTAGTGTCAAGCTCGGGGGGAGTTGCAATGTCACTGCCGACCTCCACCACACCCTCCGGGGCTGGAAGAAGGGTGTCCTGCTTCGCCTTCTTGGCCGAAGACGATCCACTCCCAGTAGTCTTACGCCTCTTGGAAACGCCTTTCTTCGTTTGTTCCCCCTTCTTGGCCTGACCAAGGAAGAGAGACTTATAGTAGGCAGCAGATTCATCGCCCATCACTGAAAAAGAGGAAAAACATCAGCGTGAGTCCAGACAGGCACTTATGCTAAAAACTTTGAAAGGAAACTTACTTTCAAAAAAGGCTTCATAAGTGAGCTCGCTTCGAAGGAGCTTCACCAGCCAAGAGTCCTTCCCCTCGGTAGCAAAAGCTAACATGCCAAGATCCGTCTTATGCTTCTTAACTACCCCCAACTCTCGAAGGACCTCATTGGTCATGAGCTTCCACATAATGGGGAAGGGGTAGAAAAAGCGTGGAGGAACCTCGGCATCCTAGTCGGTGATAGCCCGGATATGTCTGTCGAGGTCCTCAAACCTCGCCACCAACTCGGGAGTTAGCAACTTTTTGGGATCCACGACATCCGTATCCAGCTTTCCCCGAGCCCACTTAGTCGAAACATACGACCAAGCCTCCGCCACCTTCAGGAAGAAAAACTTCCTTTGCCACCCTCGCCAGCTATCTTTGGTAGTGAAGGTGAACATGAATTTTTTGCTCCCAGATCCCCAAGGTAGCATGAAATAAAAGCCACCCTTCGAAACCAGATAGAGCTTGTAATACTGCATGAACAGGATAAAATGGGGTTCTACCCCGAAGACCCCACACATGCAGAGAAAGACGTTGAAATAGCAGTAAGAGTTGGGAGGAAGTTGATTCACGGCTATGCCATGAAATTGGCAGAAGTCGCAAATCATCTTCAGTAGAGGAAACCGAAGTCCAGCCTTCAGTTGGGCTTAGAAAACGGTAACCTCGTCATCCCGGTTCATAAAGCTAAAGTGACTGAGGGGGGGTAACCTTGTGGTGGCGTAGGAGGGAAGGAAAAATTTGGCTGTCCACTTCTCTAATTTCTCAAAAGTGGAGCAGCAGGGGTGAGACATAAGAGGTTGCCAGCTCTCGGGAATAGGCAAAGACATGGTTGGACAAAAAAGAGACTTCGGAAAGAAGAAAAATGAATTTGGGAAGCTAGAAGAAAAGCAAAAACCGAAGTCGGAACACACCAAAAGTCTTCCCGAAATCAGGATTTGTGGACGCCATCGTGAAATGTGGTCGGAAGAAGCACTGCCGTTAACACCGCTGCAAAAAAGGAAGAAAAGGCACAAGAGCAGACAAGAGAAAAGTGAGAGCAAAGAAAAACAAATGAAGAGTATGACAGGAGGAGGTCTATATAGATCGAGGAGGGGTAGCCAAAAGGGCGTAATAATTGCTGCGCGAAGGCGAAACGTTGTCATAATTGCCCCTCGCACGCGAAAAGACGTACCCATCCCAACCAGCACCTGCCATGTGTCGCCTATCACGAGAAACTAGGACGCGTTTTTTGACATCCTAAAAACTCGGGAGCATCGTTCCAGAATAACACGCCTAGTTTCAAGACATGACGGTCCACTAGCTTATGGCAGAAGAAGTAAATACGTTGGGTATCTCGAGAATACCAAATGGCAGACAGATGACACCTGTCCGAACAAAGGCTTATCCCCTATGTAGTAAAGCGCCTCTCCTGCGAACATCACACTCTGAGTCCTGAAAAGTGCCCGCAAAAGGACCACTAGCCGAAGTCTCCACTACGGCTTTCTGAGGGGGAGCATGTGATAGCCAAAGTGCTATCGGCCCGAACACCTAAGGACCCCAGGAAAAAAGGGAGTCAGACACCTGAGGTACATGATCTCAGCGGCCCGTCGAATACCAACTTTGGGAAACTACCGTATTGCCTCCCTCGGGAAGGCGACCAAACCAGCTTCGGGGGATAAGAACCAGCTACCTTCTGCAGGAGAAAGTCCCACGAAGGACTAACTTCGGAGCCAGGGAATACCCCGAAGTACCAGTCTGACTCGGGGAAAAGGCCCTCACTCCGAAGGGAGAAATCAACCAAGGGGACCTCAGAGGCACCACAAGAGCCATCAAGGAGTCTCTGACATTTCGGCCGCACACCCTGCGCGCCGCCCTCATATGCACTCTGACACGCCGCCACTGCCCACGTCCTGTCATGCAAGGCTACGTTTGTCACAGCTCGTGGCCCGAGGAGCTTGCAGGCGGTTAGGGGCCCCCACGCCCAGAAGTACGAAGGACATCCATCCATACGCATGTCACAATCCAAAGGGCTCACTCCCTCTTATACATATCAGAGGAATGGTCTCAGGCAAAGAGAGAGAAAAAAAATTGGTGAAAAGGGTTGGATCTCTCTCCTCTCTCGGCCTTGAATCCTCTCCTTTCACCCCCGGGGAAACACGGTAGGCAACAGTCTCTTGTGCTTACTACCCCCTCTCCACGCCTAAAAGCACTGACTTGGGCGTCGAAGGCTCCTCCCCGGAAAACACTCCGGTGACCTCCTAACCCCTGTTTTCTGAGTGTTTCAGGCAGGTCCTCCTGAGGAATCCCTTTCCCGGGGTCTCTCCCATACCGGAAGTCCTTCTCGGCCTCCCTGTGCCTGCCCCACGAAGGTGCTGCCGGCCATCACAGGTGATCCACACAGAGCACCTTTTTTCGGGACTCGCCGGTGCCTCCTGAAGTCCCTGCCACATTCACCACTGCATATAGTGGAAATGATGCCGGTGACCATCAATATGGAAGTTATTTGTCCTCTGTAGGTAATTGGTATAGTAGCATAGCTCATAATAGTAATGAGAGAGAACTTAATCAGTTTTTTATTGTGTTATTGTTGAAGAAATTATGAAATGTTTCAACCTAAACTAAGTGTAAGAAGTATGCTATGGCAATCCTTCTAATAGAATTGGAGAAATTTGTTTAAAAACTCAAAGTGCTATCAATTGAAAGCAATTAAGATGACTCTAAATGAACTAAAAACCCTAGCAAATCAATTAAGAGGTTACAAAAGTGTAAAACTAAGTACTGAAAGAATGTTCATATGGTTTTCTTTTATTGTGTGGAAAGAAAATTTGGAGGAACAAATTTTCAAAGAAAGGCAAAAGTATAACCACTCGTTTAACCATCTGTCTCTTTTCGTAATTTTATTATAGTCAAGCTTCATAGGTTTTACTTGTGCACTGGATTTGTGTTACAAGAATTAAGAGCTCAACTGGTAGGGTGAATCAAGGAGTTTACAAGGCCATGGTTTGAATTGCATGAAATTATTGAGTTATGGATTGACTATGGATAAAATGACTTATTTGTGAAAAAAAAAAAAAGAGTGAGATAGAGAGGACTTAACTGACAAAGAGCAAGGACTTGATTGTAGATGTGAGGAAAACTCGTCTAATTGAATTTAAGGGGTAGGTGAATATAAGTGAAGGTAATGGATTCAATTAGAAATAATTAGGAAAGCAAAGGATTAGATAACAGTTGTGCCCACTAAGTGCATTAGGGCAAACATCTATTTGCATGTTGAACAAACAGCTCAATACAAACATGTTCATTGTTTTTAGCTTGGGAGAACTTTGAAAAATAAGGTAATTAGAACAGTCAATGGTATGAACCAAGGTTGTTAAAGTCGGGTTTCTACCTAAAGTCGTTTTGGTTTTTCTATAGTGATAAAGTCGTAAAAAATTGTAGAGTGTAAGATTCTATAAAAACACTTTTAGAAAAAAAAGATAAAAAATATAGTCATCTAAATTATTTCAGGAAGTTCATATTATATAATTTTTTCACTTACTAACATTTTAATACCATAAAAATGCCATGGCATAAACATATAATACAAAAAAAAAAATTCAAATTGACAATTCATAAATGAAAAGTTGAAAACATCTCAATTATCTAATGAAATACAAGAAACATTATGACCAATGATAGTATCAATATTATTATCTTCTAAATTCATATCTTCTTATTTTTCTTTTTTAGTTTTATTATTTAATAGTTTAAACTCATTTATCCAAATATTTGTACCATCATTGGCATTTTCTTTGCCTACAACCCCATTTACATGAACTTAACAACCAGGATTATTAAAATCATAATGAAGAAGAGTAATCAAACAACACTATAAGCCCAACGGAAAAAATAATAGATGATTTCTGTTTTTTTTTCGGTTATCTTTATTTAGTTTTTTAATTTAATCTAAATTAGTCTAGTTTGATTGTATAAAGATTGAATTGGGCAATAAATTAATATATTTTTTGCTTGCTTTCATTTTTTAGCCCTATTTTAGCAAATTTGATATAATAACATAGAAACGTAAAGTCGTAAAATTTTTAAGTTTCTAAAACTAAAGTCAGGATTCTACTCATTTCTACTTACATATAAGTTTCTACTAAAACTTGAAATGTTTTTTGTTTCTAGAGTTGTAGAAGCATAAGTTTCTAAGACTTACGTCGGGATTTTAATAACCATGGTATGAACTAAAGGAGCATAACAAATTGGCTTTGGTTTAGTTTCAGGACTCATGGGTAAGGTTAGTTTCCTCGCTATATACCAAGAGAAAAAATACTGGCCTGAGACAAAGGCTTTTGATTACAGGGATTTAGAGGATGATGGCAAACTTAAAAGAGTTTCTATTGGGAATTGGAGAAGAAACATCAAATCTAGTTTGGTGGAGGCTTAGACCATACATGCTGTCACACCTCACTCAGGCCCTGGCCTAAAAGTTACTAACTTAAAACCACCAGCCCAACTTCAAACTGGGTTTCTAGTTCTCGGCCAAGCAAAAAATGGCAACTTTTAAGTCTTATTTTCTTAAGTTAAGAGGCCTGGGAGGTGGCCCAGGTGGCTTTAATAAAATTCAATAACAACTTGCAGCAAGGGCAAGGCCCAAACCCTTAACTTGCTCTACAAGCAAGGATTCACTTAATGCAATTTTAGTGCATACATAGTGTGCATCATGTGTGCTAACTATATGGCAGCCAAGAAGCCCACAAGGTTGGTTTAGAGTTTTGAAAACCATATGCAAGATATACATGATGCATTCGGTCAACACTTGTACATATGCTTACACCATTAGTCTTCATGAAACAAAGCCCATAATCACATAAACATGCCAAACAATGGCCCATATTCACATAAACATAAGCAAGCATTAAGCCATCCATAATCCATACATAACTTGGCATACAAAACCCATCCAAACNTTTAATCTTGTGGTTTCACTTGTACCACTTAAATTGGTGCACAGTTTAGTCCCTTTTTTTTTTAGTTCTCTGTCAGTCTTCCAAATGTACATTTCCCATGTGCAATTAAGTCCTGAAAGTCTCCTGTTCTGCACATAGGACACTGTGCCAGTCTCCATGACTCCTCTTTCTTCCCTTTCTATTTTCTCTCACTTTCTTTGTTTTTCCTTGGCCTAAGCCAAGCACTTAGGAGGTGCCTAACACATGCAGGCAAGGTTTTTTCATATAAAAGGCAGAGTATGCTTGATTGAACAATAAGGAAAAAAAAGCTGCTAGTTCTTGTCATGAGCAAGAAGGGTAATTAGAAAGAAGCATGTGTTTCTATTGTGAATTTATGGATTTAACTACTATACTATGCATTTTGATTCAATGCATGTTCAAAGAAAAACTCTGAAGGCCAAGTGACAATTGTGAATTGAGGTACCATGGTGTTAAGGACACTCCCCAAAATCACTGAAATGATCAGGATACAGTGATGTTATTCTTAGTCACAGCTGGCTAATTAAACTAAAAATTTTCTAAAATTGTGTGAAACTAGTTCATTATCCTAGAACACAAACATGTATACATAGTTTTGGCTCTTAAGTAACTGAATTAAACAAATAAAAACACTTAAAGACTTAAGATCCTAATCCATAAAACACTTTAACTAAATCATAAAGTGAAGCCACTTAAAAAAATATCTTACTCCTCGAGCATTAATTCTATGTGCACCACTTAACCCATAATGTACATGCAAAAGCAACCATTGTGCATAAAACCCATCTATAAGTTTTTTCATACTAGCCATTATTGGAGAATTAACTTATTTCAGTATATAACCTCTTAGACATCTAAGATAATAGTTTCTAGTTCTTTCTCCAGCTCATTTCTCCCCAAAGTAGAGAAGCACCTCACTTTCTTCATGTCCTTCTCAGCATACTTACTGTAAGACCATAAAACTACTTAGGTAGCAGGTAACAATAACTAACTAATAACTTACAACCAATCTAGAATCCATTGACTTATACTTGCAATAAAGAATCAAATTTAGCACCTCTTTACTTAGCGTTAAGCTGAACAACATTTACATCCGCACAATATGAACTTAAGGGAAGAATTTGATAGTTCTCAGTTAGGGATTCCTTAACCTGCAAGAAAATCTTAGGATAAGTATATAACATAAATATATATGACTTAACACAAGCTTATTACATTAACTAATGGCCACTAGAAAAGGTTATATGGAGGAAACTGATGCATGTTGGCATCTTCATTGTACGATATGGTAAGGCTGAGAAGGACTTCTGGTATGAAAAGACTGGTAGAAGAGACTTCCATCATGAGATTGCCTGAAACGCTCAAAAGAATAGGGGTTAGGAGATCCCCGGAGTGTGTTTCTGGGGGAGGAGCCTCCGACGCCCAAGTCAGTATTTGGCAAGTGAATAGTGGTGAATGGAGAGTAAAGAGTAGAGTTCTCTTGAGAGTTATGCCTGTGTCCTTACCAAGGTCGTTTCCCCAAGTATTTATATGAGGACATTGGGAGAAGTCCGTTTGACACAGCTCGCTTAGATCATGACACGTGTTTGGCTAGATATGGTCCGTACCTTCAGGGATGGGGATCTCCAGCTGGCCATAGGTCGTTCTGGCCAGAAGTCAGGGCCGTGGGAGGCCTGTGTGTCAGGGGCGTGTGCGAGGTCTCTATGTCAAAGGCTTCTTAATCATTTTTGTCGTGTTCACAAGACCCATTCGGTGAAAGAGACCTTTTCGGGATATGAGAGCTTCTGTCCGAAGTTGTGATGCCCGTTACTCGAAAGGCCCCTCACAATAGAGGATCCCCTTTGGAGGATGTTTCCCCTGTTGAGGATGGTGAGTCTACTCCCGAAGTTGGTCAGGTCATCTTACTGATGGTGGTAGTGTACCATGTTCCCGAGGTCAGCCCCATTATTCCTCAAGGGTGATGGTGGATAACCAAGGTCAGGGGGCAATGGGCTGCGGACCCTCTTTTCCAAAGGTTGGTACTCTCATTCTCCGAGGGCGGTGCTTCGTTAGAACTTGGGAGTTTGGAGGGTAATAGCCCTTTGGCTATCACATGCCCCCCGCGGAAGACCAAAGATATTATTTGAGCAAATCATGGGAGTCTTCGTGGAATGTGGTAGTTAGCTCAGTTTTCATGACTGAATTTTTAGCCGAGGTTATTTTCTTCGGAGGAAGTTTCGTCAATCTGAGATGCTTCTCCTAACTGAGGTAGCTCCTCTGGTACTCAGGTGGCTCTCCTAGTTTTTAGTCGAATTGCTGATGTTCCCGAAGTTGTTTCGTTAGTTCAAGGTGGATATCCCCTTTCTTTGGGGCCGGTGTCATTTGTCAGTGAATCGTTACGTCTTTTAATCAGACGGACGCATCACTTTGGAGAAGCTTGCCTAGGCCTTCGTGCTGTCAGGAGGCATGCCTTCGTTTCCTACGTGAGGCGTGCCTTCGTTTCCTACGTAAGGTGACACGTGTCACACAATAATTCAGGGACAGTTGCGTCAGTTACATCAATTCACGTCTCTTCACCTTTGATGGGTAATTATGGTAATGATTCGCATACCCCTTTCGGCCTATATAAACCTTTCTCCCCTTAGAGTTCCTACTTGCCTTCTTTTGCTTCCATTTTGGTCTCGTTTGCTCTCAAGTTTTTCTCCCTTTTTTGCGGCGGTGCAAGCGGCGGAGCAATTTCCGGTGAGTTTTTACAACGGTGTTCTCAAATCCCGACTTCGGCAAGTACTTTGGTGGGTTCTTCTTTCGAGGTCCTTCAATTTCTTGTGTTTTTATTTTTTCTATTGTTCCGAAGTCATCTCCTTCTTCCGAAATCATCCTTCAGCATTGTTTCCTTCTTTTCTTTTCACCTTTCCAAGGTTAGGTTCCCTTCTTTCGAATGGCTTCCCCCGTCCCGCTCATGTATTTCCAAACTGTCCCCGAGAGCTGGCTTCCTCTTAATTCTCATCCAAGTTGTACAACTTCGGAGAAATTAGCGAAGTGGACAACTAAATTCTCTCTTCCTTCTTACGCGGTTACCAGACTACCTAAGCTTGGCCTATTCAGTTACATGAATAACTCGGCCGAAGATGATTTGCGACTTCTGCCAATTTCATGGCATAGTCGCGAATCAGCTTCCTCCCAACTCTTACTCATATTTTAACGCTTTCCTTCGCATGTGTGGGGTTTTCAAGATAGAGCCCCACTTTGTCATCTTCATGTAGTACTACAAGCTCTTTCCGGTTCCAAAGGGTGGAGTCTATTTTTTGTTACCTCGGGGATCTGGGAGCAAAAAGTATATGTTCACCTTCGGGACCAAGGACAGCTGGCAAGGGTGGCAGAATAAATTCTTCTTCCTGAAGGTGAACAAGGCGTGGCCGTATGTGCCGACCAACTGGGCCTGGGGAACACTGGAGACAGATGTCGTCGACCCCAGGAAACTGCTAACTCCTGAGTTGGCAGCGAAATTTGAGGAGTTCAACAGCTGCATCCTAGCTGTCGCAGACTGGGACCTCGAGGTCCCTCAAAGCTCCTTGTACCCTTTTCCCATCAAGTGGAATCTTATGACCAAAGAGGTCCTTCAGGAGCTGGGGGTAATCAAGGAGCACAAGACTGACCTCGATATGTCGAAGCCTTCCTTTGACAGGAAAAAGGCGTGGCTAGTGATGCTCATTCAGGGCGAGCTCACCTACGACGGCCTTGTTGAGAGTAAGTCATTTTCCAGATTTTGTTATATGTACTCCTCTGGACTTACACTAATGTCTTTCCTTTTTTAAAGATGGGCGATCAGTCCGCTGCATTTTACAAGTCACTCTTCCTTGGTCAAGCCGAGAAGAGGGAGCAGCAAAAGAAGAAGGCTGCCCCAAAGAGGAGGAAGACATCGGGAGAAGGGCCTTCTTCGGTGAAGAAGTCAAAGAAGGACTCTCTTCCTCCTTCTCCAGAAGGCGACATCGAGGTGTAGGACTAGTCCTCAGTTCACACGGACCCACCATTGGAACCGGCCGTCAGCGCAACTCCTCAGAGCCCCGTCACCTCGAGGGATATTCTGGGAACTTCGGCAGGAGGCCCTTCCGCCGAAGAGCTCAAAGAGCGCCAAAGGAGGAAAGGCAAGCAGATCCATGCCAATGTAGAGGACGTCGATGACTCCGAGGAGGATGTCGCCGAGGTTCCGCCAGGTTTTTCCCTTAGCCATTTTTCTATGAATCTGGGATTTTTTGGCATTTTAGATCTTATAGACGTATGGCTGGGGGATAATGTGCTAATGGAACTTAAGCGTGATTTTGCGAAGGAGCTGGCACCCACTGCGTGGATGGTGGAGCACACCCAGAAGCGGGCCCTTCGAGACTCCCACATCTTGAGGGACAAGGTGCCAAAGGAGTGTTTCTGGACCTTCATGAAGGACATCAACCTGTTCTCCGAGGATAGCTAGAAAATGGCTCCTCAGATGGCGAAGGGCATCCTCACCAACACCACCTTCAAGTCCCTAACTGAGGAGTGCCCAAACGAGGAGGTCCTCGCCATGAGGATGTCCAAACACACTGCCCAGGTACATTATGAGTTTTTTGGGACTTAGAAGATTTTTCTAAGGTTTTATAGCCTTCTGACCCTTACTCAGAGTCTTTCTTTTTCGCAGCTCTTAGCGTACAGTGGATACTTTAGAGCATGGGTAGCAAAGCAATCTTCGATTCGATCTCGGATCGAAGAGCGCTTGGAGAGAGCCAAGTTATTTTGTGCTGACTTGGTTGTTAAGTATGCCAAGCTGAATAAGATAGCCAAGGAGAAGGTGGCTAAAGTTCAGGAGGAGCTCTTTCAAGATTTCTCCAAGAAAGTGTCTAACCTCGTGGAGAACGTTATTACGCTAACTTCGGCAAACGAGGCCTACCGGAAGGAGAAGGAGGAAGACTTTGCACTCCTCATGAAGGCCCTCGCAGACAACACCGAACTTCAAGCCAAGGTCGACGTGCTAAAGAAGGAGAAGAATAAGAAGAAGATGAAGAAGTTGGAGAATGAGGTTGTTGAGTTGAAGAACAAGCTAGACGGCTTGTCTGTCGAGAAAGACAAAGCTGATCAAGCAACCAAGGTTGCATTCCAAGATGGCTTTTGTTTGGCTCGGCACCAAGTCTCGGTGAAGTACCCTGACCTCAACCTCTCCTTTCTAATGGGCCTGGACATCCCCAAGGGGCCTTGTTGGGCATGGTCAAAGATTGAACATCTCAATCTTCCTTTTCCTCCTCTGGCGCCGAAGGTTGTGACAAAGGAGGTTGGCGATGGAGTAGCTCAAGATGACGAGGTCCCTTAGGCGTCCAGGACTTATCTTCTTTTTCTTTATGAACTTCTTCTTGTAAACTTCTTTTTTTTGTACCAAGGCACAAGTTAATAAAATCCCTTCTTTCCTCCAAAATTTGGCTAAGTCTCAGGACATGTTTCTTCTATACCATCTTCGATATTGAGGGTTAGTTCGACCATTTTCAGCCTAAGTCCCTTGAGAAAATAGTAAGTATCCTCTACGCTTGTTGTTTGGATAACCATTTTCGGTGTATATAGGACCAGTTTCGGCTAATATCTTTCGGCAAAGCTTTGCCTATTTTTATCAGCCATGTTTGGTTTAAAGCCTCTTTGGAGAAAATGTATCATTTTTGTACATAGGCACTTACACCTGTTCGGCTAGGCTCATTTGGTGGGACTATTTTCCTTAGAAAAATTTCTCAATGTAGAATTTTTTCAAAGCATCTGAATGCCATGTATTCCTCAGTTCTCCACCTTCGGTATTACCAAGCTTGTACACTTCTGGCCTAACTTCATCAAGGACCAAATAAGGCCCTTCCCAATTCGGCCGAAGCACTCCGTTGCATGGTCTTCGGGGCTCAAACTCAGCTTTTCGGAGGACGAGGTCCCCCTTCTTGATTCTTTTTCGCTTGACATGCGAGTTCGCAGCGACAGTTACCCTTTGCTGAAAAGCTCTTCTTCTAAGCTCAGACACTTCTCTGTGTTCGTCAATTAGGTCCAGCTTGGTTCTCAACCCAAGGTCATTCCCCTCTTCGTCAAACACTTGTATCCTTATTGATGGCTAAACCACTTCAATAGGAATAATAGCCTCCGTGCCAAATACGAGAGAGAAAGGCGTCTCACCTTTGGCCCTTCGGGGGGTTGTCCGATAGCTCCATAGCACACTAGGAAGTTCTCCTGGCCATTTTCCTTTTGCTTCCTTCAATCTCTTTTTCAAGCCATCCTTTATCGCCCTGTTTGACACCTCTACCTATCCGTTGCTCTGAGGATGAGTTACCGGGGCGAAGTGCATTTTTATCCCGAGGTCAGTAGTGAATTCTTGGAACCCCTTGTCAATAAACTGGGAACCATTATCGGCCACTATCACCTTCGGTATGCCGAATCTGCATACAATGTTCTTCCAGATGAATTTCTGTAAGTCCTTCGCCAATATGGTTGCCAGAGGCTCTGCCTCAATCCACTTAATGAAGTAATCCACTGCGACTACACAGAACTTCACTCCTCCGGGTGCAGTTAGGAGAGGCCCGATGAGGTCAATACCCCATACTATGAAGGGACAAGGGTAGTTAGCCGGAGTTACCATTTTTTAAGGTAGCCGCTGAATGTTAGCATGTTTTTTGGCAATTGTCACATTTCTGGACGAATTGCCTCGCGCCTTTCCTTAAGGTGGGCTAGAAGTATCCTTGGCGGAATAGTACTCCTACCAGAGCGTCAGTTCCTATGTGGAGACCACATGCCCTCTCATGGACTTCTTTGAGGACTGTCTCAACATCCTCTTCACCGACACACTTTTGTAGTGGACTCACGTACCCTTGTCGGTATAACTCCTCCCTAATCAGGAAATATTGTCCAGAACGTCTTCGCACTTTTGCTACTTCGTGAGGGTCTTTGAGAAGCTCCGAAGTCATGATATACTTTTTTATGGGATCTTTCCATCCTCTTTCCGAAGTTGCTATGCTCATTATTTCTATGCTTGGTTGGCTTAGCACTTCGGTGGATTTTTTTAACTTAGCCAAAGTATCTGCTTCAGCATTGTCCCGACAAGGTACGTTCTCAATGTGTACCGCGTTGAACTCCTAGATGAGCTTTGATACGAGGTTGTGATACTTTGCCAAGGTTAGGTCCTTTGCGCTGTAGTCCCCTGCCATCTATCGGACCACGAGCTGAGAATTGCTGTGGGCCTTTAGGTTTCTCAAACCAACTCTTCTGGCAAGGCGCAAACTTACTATGAGGGCTTCATATTTTGCCATATTGTTGGTGACATTAAACCTAAATTTTATGGCCTTCATGGCTTCCATACCTTCGGGACCACGAAGAATTACTCCAGCTCCTTGATGTTCGGAGTCAGAGGCCCCGTCAACAAACAGAGTCCACTCAGGTCCATCCTTTCCGAGGTTAGGTGGACTGTTTTCGGCAACGGGTACTTCGGTAATGAAATCTACTAATGCCTATGCTTTTATTGGCTTCCTAGGCTCATAGGTGATATCATACTCACCGAGCTCGATGCACCACTTCGAAAGCCTTCCCGAATGGTCTACCTTCTTCATGATATCCTGAAGAGGCAGGTTACTTCGCACGACAATGGGGTGTCCTTGGAAATAGGGTCGTAACCTTCTGCTTGCAAGTACTAGGGCATAAATGGCCTTTTGTAGCAAGGGGTACCTGACTTCGACACCATGAAATGACTTGCTCACATAATATACTGGCCACTACTTTGTCCCATCTTCCTTTACAAGGACCGAGCTCACAGCCTTTTCAGTGACGGCAAGGTAGAGTATGAGGGGTTCTCCCTCCCGTGGCTGTCGGAGTGTTGGCAGACGGGTTAAGTAGACTTTAAGCTCTTCCCAGGCCTTTTGGCAGTCTTCGTTCCAAGGGTACACCTCGGTGCCGAGGTTACCTTCATTTTTTGCTGCTTTAGTGAGGACTTTAAAGAACGGTCGACAGCGATCCCCATATCTGAAGATGAATCTGCTGAGGGACGTGATTCTCCCCGTAAGTCTTTACACATCTTTGATCATTGTGGGAGTTAGAAATCCCAGCAGGGCCTTGACCTTTTCTGGATTGGCGTCAATATCTCTTTCAGACACCATGAATCCGAGGAACTTACCCGTATTTACCCCGAACATGCATTTTTCGGGGTTGAGATGAATTCTGAATGTCTTTAGGTGGTGGAATGTTTCCTCTACGTCTATGATATGACTACTCGGTAGTTTGCTCTTAACTATGATGTAGATTTCCATGTTTCTCCCGATTTGGGAGCCGAAGACCCTATTCATCAACCTTTGGTACGTGGCCCCTATGTTCTTTAGCCCAAAGGGCATTATAATATAGCAGTATGTACCAACTTTGGTGATGAAGGTGATTTTTTCCTCATCTTCATCCTGATTTGATGATACCCGCTGAAGGCGTCGAGGAGGCTAAGAAGGCCATACTTGGCGATTGAGTCTACCAACTGGTCTATTGGCGGTAGAGGATATGAATCCTTAAGGCAAGCATTGTTCATGTTTCGGAGATCGATGCACATTCAGAGTTTGTCACTCCCTTCTTTCATGGTAATAACCACGTTACTAAGCCATTCGAGATATTTGACTTCCCTCATTACGTCCACCTCCATCAACAGTTGGACTTCGGATTTGATGAAGTTATTTTTGTGTGCCGAAAGGCTTCTCTTTTTTTGGCGAACAGGCTTCGCATCAGGGCGTATCTTAAGACTATGTTGAATTATATGAAGGTCTATCCCAGGCATGTCCTTCGGCGAGTAGGCAAATAGATCTTTGTTCATTAAAAGGGAAGACACAAGCTTTTGCTTGTCACCTTCGGCCAGCCATTTCCCTACTCAAGTACTTAGGCCCGGGACAAGCTCTACATTCTCAATTTTGATTTTCTCTGAGTCGCTTCTCTCTCCCTCTGTAACCTTTTCGGTCGGTATGCCCTTCTCTTCCGAGGTTTGCATGTGCACTTTCATCGGGCTTTGCCTCGCCCTTACGAAGACCTTTTGGACCTCTGTTTGATTAATAAATATTTTTGCGTCCCCCTCCTTTGTCCCGAAGGTGACCGTCAGGTACTTTACATCTGGTCGGATGTGAAAGTTCCCTTGAGTTTGCCTTCTGAGGATTGCATTGTACGAAGATGGGACATCAATGACTATGAACCTGGTCATGGCTCAGGCAAAGAGCTCTCCATTGTTCTGAACTGTAGTTCCCCTTATCATCAGAGGTAGGTCAATCCACCCGAGGACAGGGAGTTCGGAAGGACCTACCCCGAAGGTAGGGGATGTGACAAGTTTGAGGTCATTTTTTGCGATGCCCAAGCTTGGCAACAGGTGGAAGAATAGGACATCGGCGTTGGACCCATCGTCCAAGAGCACCCTTTTTACGTCCCAACTCCCGATCCTTGCCATAATAAGGAGTGGGTCATCATGTGGGAATACTACGATAGACCCATCTTTCTGAACGAGCTTGTTCGATGGGTGACCGAATTCCATCACCGAGATCTCCCTGGCTTTCCTCTTCCCCTCATTCGAAGGTAGTCCCATGGTGATCGTGTAGATTACTCCAACCGATGGTGGAGGATTCTTCTTGGGACTTTAGTTTCGATGTTGGTCGGAATCGTAGTCCTCATCTTCCTTTCTTTCCTCCTCCCTCATTCCCTTAGGAGAGGGCATCCGTAGGTACCAGCTAAGTTGGCCCTGCTTGATCAGGGACTCGATGTACTTCCTGAGTTAGAAGCAATCCTCAGTGTCATGACCGTGATCCTGATGGAATTGGCAGAATTTCTTCATATTTTTCTTGTTTTCCGAGGTCATGCCCTTCGGTCACTGGATCTGGCTGCCTTGCCTTTCCATAGCCAGTAGTATGTTCATTCTCGTGGTGTTCAAAGGGGTAAACGTCATTGGCTTCTTCCCTCTCTACTTCCGAGGTCTCCCTCTACCTTCGGTTGGATACCGAGGTTGGCTGTTCTGTCCTTCGGGGCGCATGTGCTCAGACTTTGGCCCCCCATCCTAAGCTCCTCAGCCGTCATGTGTTGCTCCGCTCTTCGGTAGAATTCTCTGAAGGTGTCTAGGGGGTCTTTAAAGAACTCATAGAAGAGTTGTGAATCTCTCCGAAGTCCCCTTATCATGGTGAGGATGTGTATTTCAAGACGGAAGCCCGGCACACTCAGGGGTTCACAATTGAACCTTTCGACATAGTCACAAATGGTCTCCCCATTCCTTTGAGCTAAGTTGAACATCTGAACAGGCATTTTTTTCGTAGGCCTACTATCGATGAACTGCTATGTGAACACCGTGGACAGCTCTTGGAAACTCATTATAGTTCTAGGGGCGAGGGAGTTGTACCACGCGGTTGCCGGCCGGAGAGGGTAACCTCAAAGCACTTGCAAAGGGTAGCATCATCGACACCGTGTAGCACCATACTACGCCTGTACTTGGTTAGGTGGGCATGAGGGTCACTACGCCCATCATAGGTTTCCAAGCGAGGCACCCAAAAGTCGCTTGGCATTGGAGCTTCCACTACCGTCCGGAGAAAGGGTGACTCTTCTCCGGTGGAGGACTCAGATAACCTTGACCAGATAGGCTTTCAGGTGATCTGCCTCTCCACTTTTTCTAACCTCTCTAGGATCTTTTCCATGAGGATGGTGGCGCTAGGCTTTTCTCGCTGCCTGGAGGCCTTCAGCAACGGAGAATGATGCCTCCTTTTCGGGGAGTAACTTCGGCGGTGGGGGGATTGTGATCTCTCTTCCGGTGAAGAACTCCGCTGGCTGAAAGCCCTAACCCCTTTGGACCACGTTCTCCAGTATGTCGGCCTTTGGGGGGTACATCCTCTGTTGAGGACTCATCACAGAAGTCCCCACTTCCTAAACTCCGGTGAGTGGACTTCGGGCTTCTCTCCCGACGGGGAGTTGGTGAAGAGGCCCTTTGGCCCAAAACTGGTTGTGACCACCTTTGGTCCAATTGTTGCGTCAATTCAGCCATAACAGAACGCTGAAAATCACGTAGGAAGCTCATCGTGATCGTTAAAGGACGTTCGTCCTCAGGCGAAAAAGTCTCTATGGTGGGTTGCTTGGTCGCTGGTTGATTCTCCGGTGCGGATGGGGACTTCGAGAGTCCCTTATCCTTAGAAAGTTGAGTCTCAACGACGGCTACGTGAGGGTGATTTCCCATAGACGGCGCTAACTGATGCCCGTTGGCATCTTTGTTGTATGACATGGTAAGGCTGAGAGGGACTTCTGGTATGAAGAGACTGGTAGAAGAGACTTCCGTCGTCAGATTGCCTGAAATGCTCAAAAGAATAGGGGTTAGGAGATGCCCGGAGTGTGTTTCCGGGGGAGGAGCCTCCGATACCCAAGTCAGTATTTGGCAAGTGAAGAATGGTGAATGAAGAGTAAAGAGTAGAGTTCTCTTGAAAGCTATGCCTGTGCCCTTACTGTTAGTGTTGTGCTCAAAAGCCAATCATGAGATGATTGTATTTTTGCACATTGAGTCATGATATTTTATTAAGGCATTAATCCAACAATTATGTTTGTTGTTTTGTTTCTATGTAACTTAACAAACATAATCGTAACCCTAGAATAATGATATTCTTAAATGTCCCTGGTCTAGTATTATTGTGGAGCGGGTTGCAATAATACATAACGACTAGCATATGTGGAGACTAATATGAGATATGTAGTCTACATATGGGTACAAGTTGGAGAACTTGTGTACTGGACCGACCCACCATGAGAACACTACATGGATCGTTATATGAGTGTCATAAGTGATTCTCATAGTGATCATGGTATATGTAGTCCTTCGACCTAAGATCATCAAGGTTCCCTACATGTGAGTCACATACTTTGATACTTTCCTTTGTTGCTCGTAACTGAGTGAACTTGAAGGAGGTCATTGGGTATGTCACATATCATGCGGAGGGATTTGTATGATCAAGATGGGATTTGTCCCTCCTATGTAACGGGAGTGATATCTTCGNTTGAACACGTCAACTGTTCAAGTTTTGTGATTCGACTCTACAGTTGAGTGAGAGATCTCAACCGAAAATTAGGTATGAAAATTTTCGAACACCCGGTTTACCCCGTTTCACTTGGATCCTGGAGGGTTTCGGTTAAATTCCGCTACGTTGTTTGGCTCCCGAAACCCATCACTTACCAAGGTCATTTCCCCAAGTATTTATAGAAGGACATTGGGAGAAGTCCATTTGACATAACCCACTTAGATCATGACACGTGTTCGGCTAGATATGGTCTGTACCTCCGGGGATGGGGATCTCTAGCTGGCCATAGGCCGTTCTGGCCAGAAGTTAGGGCAGTGGGAGGCCTGTGTGTTGGGCGTGTGCGAGGCCTCTGTAATAGAGGCTCCTTAACGATTTTTGTCGTGTTCACAAGACCCCTTCGGTGAAAGAGACCTCTTCGGGATATGAGAGCTTCTAGTCGAGGTTGTGATGCCCATTACTCGGAAAGCCCCTCGAAATAGAGGATCCCCTTCAGAGGATGTTTCCCATATCGAGGATGGTGAGTCTACTCCTCCCAAAGTTGGTCAAGTCATCTTACCGATGGTGGTAGTGTACCATGTTCCCGAGGTCAGTCCCATTATTCCTCGACAGTGATGGTGGATAACCGAGGTCAGGGGGTCATGGACTGTAGACCCTCTTTTCCCGAGGTCGGTACTCTCATTCTTCGAGGGCAGTGCGTCGTCAGAACTTGGGAGTTTGGAGGGTAATAGCCCTTTGGCTATCAGAAACCTATCATCAACCTAGTCTTACTTCTTTGCAAGAACTTTGTTCTTGCCATAGAAAGCTTTGGTTGCCTCTTTCTTTACTTAGCCTTTCTTATACTGCATAGGAGCTATCTACACACTTGGTGTCTCATCTTGCTAAGTTTGGTAGCTTAGCTTGGTTACTTCTAAGGTCTAAGACCTTCTTTAAACACTTAGCATCTAAACCTCAAACCCCTTAACTTGCTTGATCCTTAGACTACTTCTTGACCATCTTTTAACTCTCTCAACAGATGCATTTTAAACAACATAGCACGGTTGGAAGACACATTTAAATTTCATAAATGACTTAGAGAATGGCCCGAGAATCAAATCTGTAGCATTTGGATCCCACTTGGACCTTTCTAGCTTAGGGCCTTAAGTGTTATGGCATTGTGGCATTACAGGCCTTGTAGTACTACCTCAGGTCAAGCTACTTGGTGCCCCGACATTAGGGCTTGTCCTGGGTGTCCTTGTGTAAATCTGCATGATTTACCCTTAAACTAACTTTGTCTTGATTTAAACCAACTTGCTACCACTTCCAACATACTTCCACATGATAAACCACATGTAAATACATCAAAAAAGAATTTGGAACTTAAAAGTCCCTTACCTAGTTAAAGATTACCACCTTAGAACAAGAAGCACACACATAGCACCGACAATTCTTTTCTTGTAAATTAATGTAGCAGGCCTTATTCTATGCTAGCAAGCAATAGCCTAAGCGTTAAAACACTTATTATGATTTGAATTTGAGCATTAACATGCTTAGTCAAGCTAGGAACCTTTAACCCTTTGAGAAACAGACACAAAACCTTTAGACCACTTTTCAACACATGTTTTAGCTTTGAATTATACTTTTAAGAGCAAGTGAGTTATGAAACTTGCCCATAGCTCATTTTACACAATTAAACCCTTAAACACAACCAAAAACTAGAATTAAGAGCTTACCAAGTGGGAAAACCAAGATTCTTCCTCTTTCAAGCTTAACCAAGCTTTCATCCAGTCATTTTGCACCAAAAACCTTAGAAATTAAATCTCTTTTCAATGGGGTTGTGGGAAGGATGAAAATGAGCTCTTTGAGCTCAAGAATGGCATAAGGCAGGTGCATAGGAAGATGACCTGCTAGTCTCTAACTTCTTATCCTTCTAACTTCTTTTAATGACACTAGGTCCCTTCACCTAACTCTTGCACTTGTACAATTCTTGGTTAACAGTCTCAAAGAGTTATTAGTCCACCTTCATAAAATTACATTAGAACTAGAAATTATTTTTTAAAAAACTTAGCCTCTCTTATTTCTACATTCAAATTTCATTTACCAAAATTAGGAATTTTGGCCAAAATGACCCTTTTACCTTTCTTAGCTAAACTTTGCTCAAATGTTCAAATCACTTTCTTTTTTCTAAATATACAAATAGACCGTCAACTTGAATAACTCACATGATTTAGTCCAAAACTCAATGCTTAGTTAAAGTTAGCCCCCAAACTTTACAAAGCCTAGTGAGTTAGTACATTGTATACAACTGGTAACTACCATGGTCATGGGCTACTAGTGACATGGCATTGACAAATTGCCATGAACCTAATGAAATTCACCTAATTCTGTCCATGACTCTACTCCATCAACTCCACCAAATTCTCATATTCTAACCTTGATCTCAATGCAATAACCTATTTTAGGTAGGTAACATGAACTTGCAAGCCTTTTATTTTCATACCTAATAGAAAATAAAGCCTAACAAACCTTAAAATCTTGGGATGATCCCCCTAATCCATAGTTGTTGCTAGCTTTTTCTTGATAATCCCCTTCTAATTGCCTCTTTGAATGAAATAATTGCTCTCATTGTTCAAATCTAGCATCTTTAAACTTATCATCAATCTACAAAAAAGTATGCACCTACTTCATAGCGGACTCCTAATCCTCTAAATCTATTATGTTCTTTACACCCTTGATATAATTCTCTCGCTCACCAATGGTTTCAATGTGATAGAGAGTGGAGTTGACTCACAACTGCACTAAATCTAGCTACCATACTTTTCTACTTACTTGTTATATGAGATCACAACTAGATGTGATGTTCAAAAACATATGGTCCACTTTGGCTGTGATAAAGTTGAGGATGTCAGCAGATTTCTAGAGGTACAGTAGGTGTTTGTTATGTTTTGAATGTTGAGAGATGAGATCGTTAAGATCAACATCTAATGCTCGATATTAGGCAATACACTCATGAAGGAGGCATGTCATGGTGCCTACATCAGTGAGGGTAGGGATGTACTCCAATGCCTCTAGTCTTCTGAATTTGATGACAATGGTAGTGGATTCATCATTATGGTTTGCCTACTCTGGTGGTTTTGTAGTATCCCTACCTTGAATGTGGTCCTCCCAGGAAGATTATGGAATTGGTGTCCCGTCCTAGTTGTAGTTGGCTAATTAATTATTTGTCCCATTTTAAAACCTTTCACGCATTTAGTTATTAACCTACAATGCAGCTTGCATGGGCTTACTTCAACTTTAACTAACAATCATAAAAAGAAGCTAAAACATTGCACGCAATTTATTAAAACATATTTAAAACACAATACGGATCATAAAACATAAATTGATTTACTATAAGTAATAACCACGCTTCATTATATAAGTAAAAACTATGCACATGCCCAAAAGCAACTAAAACGCTACTCGATCTAGAGACATTGGAAGCTAAACTAGTATACATATGTATACTGAAGGACTACTACTGAGATCCATGGTCCACTATGTCATTTCTTGTGCCATTAGCCTCTGCAAGGCTGCAAGTCAACTATAACTACTACAAACAACTTAACCAGTAAAACTAGAATCAATAAATAATTCACTAAGTGGTTTACCTACATGTAAAACACTAGCTTGGCAACCATAAATAGATGAAATCTGCATAACAACACTAAAGGGAGTGAGAATACAAAGATTCCCAGTAAGGGATTTGGGTACCTACAAAGAAACATTAAAACCTGCAAACAAAAACCTGAGGACACTCATATGCATAATATATGAAATATATTGCAGGCCCAATGCATTCTGAGGGCTAACATATGCACATATATTTGTGTCCCTTGAGATCCCTCCTCAACCTAGTCCTCACACAAACATCGCCTAGTGCCTAGTGAGTTATTGGCCCCTAACTCACTCTTAGCAAGTCTTGGCTTGCTGACATCTTAGTGAGCTAAGATCACTAAATAACCTTCCCTTTGTTGTTGTACAGATGAACATGGTGGATGTTCCTTGCTTGAGTTTCAAAAACTTCACTAGGCATACTAGGCTCCCACAAAGTGCCTTAAGCCATTAGCTCACTTAAGCAAATATGGTACTAAGCTTACACCCAAATAGGTTCCTTAGGCTCCTAATAGTTGAAGGGCTATCACCCACATAAGCTCCTTATTGGCAAACCTGACACCACCCTTAGAAAGATACATGACCAACCTTGAGAGAATTCTCTACACCACCCTCGAAAATATATACGACCGACTCCGGGAAAAAAACTCCTTGCCAATCTTCATGAGTGTACATTACCAACCTTGGGAATGTAGCTTTATCACCCCTGATAGAATAAATGTCTCCCGAAGATGGTCCACCCATCCAAAGGGCTTTTTCCAGTTGCCTTCAGGGAAATTCTTGTCTGAAGGGATCTTAGATCCCCAAAGGGGTCTTAGGGAAAAACAATAAATACAGTTAGGGGAGCTCTACTAGAAACCTCACACACACCCATACCCTCTGAGCATAATTACTATGTCTAGCTGTAGACACCTCTATCTGAAGGTACGAACCGAATCTGGATGAACACATGTCCAGATCTACTGAGGCTGGGCATAACGGCCTCCTTCTCCCAACCTCCTATAAATACTTAGGGGAGGCTCCCAGGTAAAAAACAAGAAGTATCCTCTTCTTCTGTTCTATACTCCTAACTTCGAATGACTTCTCCTTTCACATATTGACTTGGGCGTTGGAGATCCCTTCCTCGAAAACATACTTCGGGGAGCTTTTAACCCTTGTTCTTCACGTGCTGTAGCTACTACTCAAGCTAAAGTTTACCGAAGGTTCAACACGTCCTACATCAAATATGTGCTAAAGCATTATTTGGTGCTGTCTGTGGGAACTCATCCCCAAATAGCTGTCATGGAGACTCGGCATTCTAAGGATAAGGACATTCCAAAGTCCTAGTCCACGCTTAAGGGTCCGCCGGTAGACAATTAGGCACCCCCAGAGCCTTCCCTCCAAGTTGACGAGCATCCTCTGACGGTCACTATAGGCTTTCTATATGATTTCTAGCACTCCATAGTAACTAAAATAACGCAACAACTTGACCAAAAGTGGTCATGCGCACATTCTTATGCTAGGACCCCTTCACTAGAGATCCAAACGAAGAAGAGGCACCGGTCATCTTGACAGAGCTCCCAAAATAGGACCTTCCATTAGGAGTCCTCAATGGCACCTCCCACCACTAGAGCCCTTCTCCGCCGGAGAAGTCCATCTTACCACAACAACAAAGTAACTCATTGAGAAGAAGACGTTATTCTCCCTTGTCCATGGTTGCCAAGCAATGAGGAGAGGACAGTACTTCTGTCCTGATGGAGAAAATTTTGGAAAGGTTGGATAAGGTGGAGAAACAAGTTTCCAGAAAACCAATTTGGTTGAGGTTATCAAAGACCTTCACCGGAGAGGAGTCCTTCTTTATTAGGGCAATAGTGGAAGCCCCCCTATCCAGCGACTTCTGAGTACCACGCTTGGAAACATATAATGGGTGAAGCGATCTTCAAGCCCACTTGACAAAACATAGAAGGAGCATGGTATTACACGAGGCTTATGACACCACCCTTTACAAGTGCTTTGAGGTCACATTATCCGAGCCAGCAACTGCGTAGTACAACTTGTTGGCTCCTGGGACCATAATGGGCTTCCAGGAACTATCTACTGCCTTCACCCAACAATTCATAGCGAGTAGGCCAACGGTGAAAATGCCGTCCAAATGTTCGATATAGCCCAAAAGAATGGGGAGACCATTCAGGACTATGTCGAGAGATTCAACAGAGAAGCACTCAGTGTTTCAGAATTCTGCCCTAAGATCCAAATCCTTGTAATAATCAGAGGGCTAAGGAAGGACTCATAGCTCTTCTATGAGTTCTTAAAAGATCCCCCTAACACCCTTGGTGAATTCTACCGAAGGGCGGAGCAACATATGACAGTTGAGGAACTAAGAATAGGAGGGCCGAAGTCTGATCATCACCAGTCTGAAGGTAATAGTCACTAACCTTGGTATCAATCCGAGGGAGAAGGCAGATCTCGAAAATCCAAGCAAAGAAAGCCAACAACATTCACCCCCCAAACACTTCAAGGACGAATATCCTCATGGCCTTGGAAAGGTAGAGAACTTCAATCAAATGTCCTAAGGCCATGACCTCGGATAACAAAAAGAACAAGAAGTTGTACTGCCGATTTCACCGGGACCACGAGCACAATATCAAGGATTGCTTCCAATTGAGCAAGTACATCAAGTCCTTAATCAAACAAGGTCAACTTCGGCACTACTTACGGATGCCCTCGCCTAAGGCTCGGGAAAAAGCAGAAAATGAGAGAAAAAGAGAAGATGAGGAGTACGACTCCGACAGGCGCCGAACTAATAGAAGCCCTAGAAAACATACACCATCTTCGGCTGAGGTTATCTAAACCATAACCACTGCACTACCCTCAGCTAAAAGAAAAAAGTAAGGTGAGGAGATCACAATAACAGAGTTAGACAACTCGATAAACAAGCTGGCCCAAAATGATGGGTCATTTCTAAAATTGCCACATGACGATCTTCTCCTGATCATGGCAAGGATCGAAAACTAGGATGTGAAAAGGGTGCTCATTGATAATGGATTGAATGTCAATGTCCTGTTCTCCCACTTGTTGCTAAACTTGGGTATTTCCGAGGGTGATCTTAAACCCGTTACCTCGCCTACCTTCGGCATTGTCCCCTCGAAACTCCTGGTGCTTAGGTGGATTAATCTACCCTTGATGCTAAGGGGTACCTCGGTCTAGACCAAGGAAGAACTCTTTGCTTCCACTATGACAAAGTTCATCGTCATAGATGTCCTATCTTCATATAAGGCCATTGTTGAAAGACAACCTTCACATTCGACTAGATGTTGAAATACCTGACTGTCATGTTTGAGGCAAAAGGTGGTGATGGAGAAATACTCATCGAACAAGCCGAAGTAAGGAAAGTGTTCATCAGAGCAAGACAGAGTCTAGTGAAAGTTCACATACAGACTTTGGGAGAAAAAAGCATAACCGGGAAAGATGCGAAAGAGAAATGAGTGATCTTGAAAAAATAGAAATAGAGGATGTAGAACTTGTCCCTAGCCAAAGTACTCGAGTGGGGAAAAAACTGGCCCAAGGTGATAAGGAAAAAGTTGTATCCATTCTATTAATGAAAAAAGATCTATTTGCTTACTCTTTAAAGGATATGCCTGGAGTAGACCCGGGTATAATTTAGCACAGCCTCAAAGTACGCTCAAAGGTAAAGCCTGTTCGACAGAAAAAGTGTAGCCTCTCGGTGCATAAAGACAATTTCATTAAAACCGACATCCAATGACTAATGGAAATAGGCATAATAAGGGAGGTTAAGTACCCTGAATGGCTTAGTAATGTTGTTGTTGCCACAAAGGAAGGGAGCGATAAACTCCGAATGTGTATCGACTTTCGAAATATTAATGATGTCTATCCAAAGGGCTCATATCCTCTGCCATCAATAGACCAATTGGTAGACTCCACTACTGACTATGGTCTACTTAGCTTCCTTGACACTTTTAGTAGATACCACCAAATTCAGATGGATCTCGAAGACGAGGAAAAAATCGCCTTCATTACCGAAGTCGAGACCTACTGTTATGTCAGAATGCCTTTTAGCCTTAAAAATGCATGAGGTACATATCAAAGGCTGATGAACAGGGTGTTCGGCTCCCAATTTGGGAAAAATATGGTAATGTACATCGATGATATGATAGTTAAGAGTAAAATACGTAGTAGTCATATCATAGACTTGGGGGAAACATTCCACCAACTTCAAAAATTTGGAATCCATCTTAACCCCGAAAAGTGTGTGTTTGGGTTGGTTGCTGGCAAATTCCTCAGGTTTGTGGTATTCGAAAAAGGTATCGATGCCAATCCAGAAAAGGTTAAGGCTTTATTGGGATTCCAAACTCCCATAACTACTAAGGATGTGCAGAGGCTTACAGGGTGAGTTATGGCCCTTAGCAAATTCGTTTCTAGATATGGCGATCAGTGCCGACCATTCTTTAAAATGCTCATTAAAGCTGCGAAAAATGAAGGCAACCTTGGCTCCGAGGTTCATCCTTGGAACGAAGGCTTAAGATGAACTTAAAAGCTACTTAACCCGTTTACTGACACTTCGACAACCACGGGAAACAGAACCTCTCATCCTCTACCTTATCGTCACTGAAAAAGTGGTAAGTTTGGTACTAGTGAGGGAAGAAGGAGGAAAATAGTGGCCGATATATTATGTCAACAAATCCTTGCACGGTGCAGAAGTCAAGTACCCTCTACTACAAAAATCCATCTATGCCTTAGTCATGGCAAGTATGAGGCTTTGGCCCTATTTCCAAGGACATTCTATCACGGTCCGAAGTAACCTACCTCTTCGGGATATCATGAAAAAGGTGGATCATTCCAGTTGATTGTCAAAATAGTGTATTGAGCTCGGCAAACATGACATCATATACGAAGCAAGAAAGGCCATAAAAGGTCATACTTTAGCTGACTTTATTGCTGAACTGCCTAAAATCGAGGACGCCCTCGACAACTAAGAAAATGAGGAAGCCGAATAGGCTTTGTATGTAGATGGCTCTTCAGCATTAGAACACCAGGGGCTGGGGTAATACTCCGAGGTCCGGAATGAATGAAAGTGGCCAAAGCTATCAAGTTCGGATTCCAGGCCATCAACAATATCGTAGAATATGAAGCCCTAGTGGCTGGATTACGATTAGTAAAAGAAGTTGGTGTAAAGAATCTAAAGGCTTATAGTGACTCGTAGTCGGTTGTCCAACAGACAATGTGGGAGTATAGTGCCAAGGATCCCAGTCTGGCGAAATACCATGGCCTTGTCACAAAACTGGTCCAAGAATTTGACAAAGTATGCATAGAAAAGATACCTCAAAAAGAGAATGCCCAAGCTGACACACTGGCAAAATTAAAACAGTCAACCAAGGTACTTGGCCACCCGAGCATAGCCATAATGGCGCTCACCACACCAGAAAAGGGGTGGAAATACCCTATAAAGGAATACCTGGTCAATTCATCCTTACCCCAAGATCCAAAAGAAATGGTGAAGGTGTGTGGATGCTCTAGAAGGTACTTCATGATTGGGGAAGAATTGTACTGGCAAGGGTACGCAAATCCACTGCAAAGGTGTATCAGTGAAGAAGACATCGAGACAATCCTCACAAAAGTCCAAGAAAGAGCCTATGGATCTCACATCAGGACCGACACCCTTGCTGGAGTACTACTTCAGCAAGGAAATTTTTGGCCTACTTTAAGGAAATATGCAAGGCAATTCATCAAAAAATGTGATAATTGCCAATGATATGCACCCATCCAAAAAGTACCCTTGGAAGCGATAACTTTGGCTAACTATCCTCGCCCTTTCACTATTTAGGGGACTAACCTTATTGGTCCTCTCCCAACGGCTCCTAAAGGAGTGAAGTTCTGCATAGTTGCAATAGATTATTTCACCAAATGGATTAAGGTAAAGCTTTTGGCAACAATTTTGGCAAAGGACATCCAGAAGTTTGTCTGGAAGAACATCATATGCAGATTCGGTGTGCCAAAGGTGATAGTAACGGATAATGGTTCCCAATTGATTGATAGAGGATTTTAGGAATTTGCAACCAACCTTAGGGTAAAATTACACTTCGCCCCAGTTGCCCATCCTCAAAGCAATGAATAAGTTGAGGTGTCCAATGGGACAATAAAAGATGGTCTCAAGAAGAGGTTGAAAGAAGCCAAGGGAAAATGGCTAGGAGAACTCTCGAGTGTACTATGGAGTTATCGAACAGCTCCTAGAAGAGCTACTAGCGAAACACCTTTTTCACTCCTATTCAGCACTGAGGCCATTGTCCTATCGGAGTCATACAACCATTTATTAGAGTATAGGTGTTCGATGAAGAAGGGACTAACCTCGGCTTAAGAACCAAATTAGATATGATTGACGAACATAGGGAGATGGCCGAACTCAGAAGAAAAGCTTTCAGCAAAGGGTATTCATTGCTACAAACTTGCATGTCAAACCTAAAAGGATCGAGAAAAAAGACCTTGTTCTCCGAAAAGCTGAACTAGAATCCTGAAGACCATTTCATGGTGTACTTTGGGCAAATTAGGAAGGACTATATTTGGTCCTCGAACAAGTTTAGCTGGGACTCTATAAACTTGGAAATATTGATGGAAAAGAGTTGAAAAACACATGGCATTCAGACTCTTCAAAAAAATTCTACACTTAGAAATTTCCAAGGAAGGAGCCTTATAATGAGAAGCATCCACAAAGAAATCAGCCAAATGTGGTGATCTCCTAAGCTGTCTAAAGTGTTAGGAAGGAAGTTTTATTGAAGGATTTTAACCGAATATGGTTGATTCCAAAAGTACCTAAGTAATCTTGTACAAGCTTTACGAATGAGGTTAACCGAATATGGTTGATTCTGAAAATACCTAAGTGTTCTTGTACATAGCAAGTTTTTCAAAAACATTGCTTGAATTCTATTCTAAAACACTTAGTAAAATACTCACAACTCTCCAAAAAGAAAAGGCTAAGGTTTTGAATCCTTGATAGTATTTTCGTCAAGGATAGTACATGACCAAATCTGTTTGGCGTTGTTGAACCAAAGATTGTAAGTTAGCCGAAGGTGGTGAATTAACTGAAAAGCTTCACGGGCAAGCAATGCTTACTAAACATGGCGCTAATCATGGACTTAGCCAAAGTTTTGAGAAATAAGGACAATTCTGTTAGAAAGGGCAAAGTACAACAAAAAAAAAACTACAAAAACAAAGCCTTAAGGATTATTTTCCCTATCTCGGGCTCTTCGACATTAGCATCCTTAACACCATCCTCATCATCATCATCAACATCTTCAGTCGAAGGAGGATGCTCTAGAAGGTTAAGGAACTCCATCTTTGACTGCGGTGAGGATGGTCCTTCGGGTATATCGAGAGCTAGTAGGAAAGAGACGTCGAGGTCGGGAAACCGTACAAGCATCTGATGGCGAGCAAGGCAGAAACCATCTTGAAAAGAAGACTTCACCGCCTCCTCTGCCCTGGCCTTCTTAGTTTTCAGATGCTCCACTTCTTTCTTCAGCGCCTCCATCTCCTTCTCCGCTTTCTTCTTCTTTTTCTTCTACTTCTTCAGCTGATCAATTTCGGCAAGAATCTTAGCATTGATTTCCAATTCCTTGGTGAAATTAGCTATGGCTTCCTCCTTTTCCTTTCGAAGAACCTCCCCCACAGAACTCAATTCCACCACCTTCCGACTGAGGTTAGGTATTTTGGAGGAGCGCTCATCAAGGAGCCCCCTCTGGCACTCCAGCACTTCCTGGCGAAGCTTGGCCAAGTCCTCATTGGCGATCTTGTTGAGCTCACCATATTTCATGCATGAGCGCGCGAACATCTTCTTGGCCTTGACCAAGTTCTCCTTCAACTGACTTTGGATGGAAGACTACTGTGAAGGAACCTTCTCGCTTACCTTGATATAGGGTGTTCCCAAGATCTTAGGATAATCAGGATTTAGTATTCCTGCTCTTAGTTACAAATGGCTAAGCTAATACTTGCATTGTTTAAAACTTCATACTAGTTGATTATCATATGACATGAATTCATGCATGCTTAACTTCGGCATTTGGAAAGAACTAAGAAAAGTAATAAATAAAACTTTTCAAAATAGTTTCCATCAAATTCATAAAACACTTGAAACACATACCGAAGTCATATAAACATGTTTATTTAGACTGCAAGCATTAACTTATGTACACATAGGACTTAACTTATGTACATCCATAAGCAACCATAGTGCATATACACTAAGTAAGTCTGTACACACTAGTCATACTAGAGGTATTTCCTTGGTACCTAAGTACCCAATATGTACAAAGTCTGAGACTATCAAAATAACTCCCACCTGAGCACAAAAGCTCCAGAAATGAGAAGTCCAACTTCTCTTTATGCACTTTGCTTGTATCTGTCAAGGCTATTTTAAACAACTTAGTTAGTACAATAATATTACTAACCAATAACTTAGAATCATTAAAGATTCATGGTATTTTAAATACCTACATCAAAACCTTGCTTAACAACCCTTTAGTGGGTGTTAGGCTTTACACTACTAGTATCTGCACAATGTGATACTTAAGGGAATGAGAATCATAAATTCTCAGTAAGGAATTAAATACCTACAAAATAAACTTTAGGACCCAGTATATATAACATATATGCACATCTTAACATGAGCTCAAAACGTTATGAGGTCTTGACTAATGGCCACTATTACGGGTTCTGTGGCGGGGGACCCATTCTCGACTTAGTCCTTCTTACAAGGGCTTAACTCTTGCCTTAACAAGCTTGGCTTGCCATTACTTACCCTTACTCACACTGTATAAGAGTTCTTGGTGGCTCATTCTTACTAAGCTTGGTAGCTTAACTAGGATACTCTTGAGCATCAAAGCCCATCTTGAATACTTAGTACCCTATATACTTACTTAAGGGCTATTTAATTACTTAGTCCTTAAGCCATTTCTTGTCCACCTCTTACTCCTTTAATTAATGCATTGTAAAACTCATAATGCATCAATTTAAACTTGAACTTAAAATCCCTTACCTCAAATAATTAATGCAAGCAAGCACCAACTTCAATGTTCTTATGGTCTTGGTTTTTGTATTCTTCTTTGTACCCTTTATAGTAGCTTATTTATCAAACCTAAATTGGTCATTCATGAGTTAAAACTAAATATTTCCAGGCCTTAAAGCATTTTAAATGGAAACCTTAAGCTTGTTGGAAAAAAAATTATGGACATTACCTTATGCATTGAATGCACTTATGCACCATAATCACTTAGGTTGATTCGGTTCTTAGTTCCACTTTGTAACCAGAACAAACTAATTTTTTTTTAAACACTTGCTCCTGCTCTAAACAAGCAAGAATTGATAAGAACTCATCACCACCACCCTTCTTTAATCCCAGAAATTTCAGAAATTAACACAACCAACTATACAACAACACATACTCGATTTATACCCTTCCTTCTTCCAATCGATTGTGGTTGGTCCTAACCACTTTTTTTTTTCTTTATTTATTTTTTTTACAAACCAATAAAAACTAATTGAAAGCATTTATTTAATCCCAACATAACCAGCACAGCGACTTAAAGGAAAGGACCGAATTTTCTTATCAACTCCAAGTAAACCGTGACTTAGCCTTTTGTTGTTTGTTATTCAAATCTCTTATGCTTGTTTTACCTAATAGGCAAGCAAGGGGTTGGATTATCTAATGAGATTAACTCATTCTTAACCGAGACAAACCACCAGAAATTCAGGGGAAATTAAAACATCCACTTACTTGCAAAATCAAGCTCCACATCAAGCTTCCTATGCAATAAAACTAGAATTTCTTTAATTTCCCTTGAGTTTTCATAGTTGATTGAGCGTAGTTGGGCTCAAATTTGCTTCGTTTATGGAGGTTTTAGGAGAGATAATTTCAGGTCTCGATGGCTGGAGGTGGAAGAAATGGAGCAAAAGTAAAAAAATTATCTCAAATTTCAGCCTCCCATGTTCAACACACGTGTTGACCTATGCGTCACAGCTTTTCCAACTCTTGTCCTCAATTGCAACAAGGAAGAAAATTTAGGACCAATTTCGGTATTTTCTGAGCTCAATTCCCTCTTAGCTTAATCACACAATCCCGCCCTCAAGCTTTCCAAATTATGCAACTAAGTTATAAACAAATTATAGGTTCCATTTTAATTACATAAGGCAATATAGTTGAGTCACAATTTCACGGGGATAGAGCGGGAATCTTGAGAAATCGTGATACCTCAAATGTAATATTTTTCCATCCTCTACCCAACCGTGAAATAAAAAGGGTCATTTTATAAAATAACAAAAATACCCTTCTTAGTCATATTTACTTAAATGACCAATTTTTTCATTTTTAAGCCACTACACTTTATTAAACTGAGAATTTGCTTGCATTAAATATTTCAAGTATATTAAATTACTAAAACAACTAATGTTACCTCGATAATTATGACCCAAATTTTTGTGGAGCCGTTACAACTACATGGTCGCCCAGGCCTGAAAGTAGCCCTCGTATGCTAATAGCCACAAGGAGAAAAGACCTAATGTGAGTTATAGCAACTTACAAACCCAAAATTTTTCTAAGTACTTAAAGATTACCTGAGCAACGTGCTCGAAAATCCGAGCAGCAAAGATCTCCTCTTTCATGCAATCCTTTGTCAAAGTCTGAAAAGTGGCATTCGTGATAATGCCCCTCGCCATCTGTGGAACCATTTTCTAGCAATCCTCTGAAAACAGGTTCATGTCTTTGGTGAAAGGCCAGAAGGGTTCCCTTGGCACTTTATCTAGGATCTTCAAATTCCGAACAGCCCTCTTTCGAATATGGTCCATCATGCACCCCGCCTAAGCCCGTTCCTCTATAAAATCAAGCTGAGGTTCCTTTATCACATCGTCTCTTAGCCGTTCATCTAGAAAATCTAAAATATTGAAAAAGCTGAAATTCATAAATGAATGACTAAGAGAAAAACCTAGTAGAACTTTGGCGTCTTCTTCGTTAGAGTCACTGACATTAAGCACCTTAGCAGGGACCTCTTTACCCTTCCTTCTTTGCCTCTCTTAGGCCTCCTAGGCCGAAACCACCCCCAGCGAAGTCCCTAGGGTCTCTACGGCAGCATCGGGGCTTAAGGGGATGGATAAGATCGCCGCCTTTTGCAAAGGATCCACACCTTTGGCGAAATGGTCCAGACCTATGGTCTAGTCTTCAAAGGAGGAGGGAGTGAGTTCTTTTTCATTTTCTTCGTCGTCGGCGCCCCAAAAAACTGCCTAGCGGTCCCTTCTTTCTTTTAGAGGCCTTCTTCTTCTGCTCCCTTTTCTTGGCCTGGCCAAAGAACAAACTCTTGTAGAAGGCTACTAATTTGTCACCCATCTATGCAAAAAGGAAAATATCAGTGTAAGTAACGAAAAATCCAAAAAGACAAGATGGAAAGAAGCTTACTCTCTGCAAGTGCCAAAAAAGAAAGTTCACCCCAAAGGAGCATAACCAGCCATGACTTCTTCCTGTCCTCTGCTGGTGCAGGCATGTTCTTGTCAGTAATATGCTCCTGAATGACCCCAAGCTCCCAAAGTACCTCTTCAGTCATGAAGTTCCATCTGATTGGAAAAGGGTACAGTGGATGAGAAGGAGCCTGGTCCAACCAATAAGTTACTGCTTGAATACACTTGTTGAATTCTTCGAATTGAGACTTCAATTCGAGGGTGAGCAACTTCGACGGATCCATCACGCTGATGTCAAGGGCCCCAGAAGCCCACTTCATAGGCATGTCTTTCCATTTCTTTTCCACCTCCATGAAGAAGTACTTCTTTTACCATCCTCGGTGACTATCTTTGGTGTTGAAGGTAAAAGTGAATTTCTTGCTTCCGGGTCCCCGAAGGAGCAAGAAGTAGAACCCACCCTTTGGGACGAGATGAAGCTTGTAGTATTGCATGAAAAAGATGAAGTGAGGGTCTATTTTAAAGACCCTACACATGTAGAGAAAGGCATTGAAGTAAGAATAAGAGTTCAGGGTAGCTGGTTAACAGCTATCCCATGAAATTGGCAAAAGACGCTCACCATCTTCGATGGTGGATACCGAACACCGGTCTTCAATTAAGCTTTGAAGACAATAACCTCGCTATGCCGAGGAAGTTAGCTTGGTTCACTAAGGCCAAGAAGCATAGCAATGGCGTAAGAAGGAAAAAAGAATTTTGCTGACCACTTATTCAGCTTTTTTGAAGTGGCACAGATCAAATGAAAGTTGAGTAGAGCCCAACTCTCGGGAATGGATCAGACTTCGGCTTGTGAAGAAGACATGTTTGGTGAACTAGGACCCTAACCTCGAAAATGCTATCAGACAAGGAATCAAAAACAAAAACCAACTTCAGAAGATAGTAACCTACTGAACAAAGGGAAACCACTGAAAATGGTGGCCGGAAATCGCTCCGCTGCTAATACACCACCACAAGAAAAAGAAAGCTAAGAAAGCAAGAGAGTGTTAAAGGCAGATGAATGAGGAGGCTTTGGAAAGGAATGGCTTTATATAGCCTGAAGAAGGCAAGCGAAGCGAAGCCATAATGACCCTTTGCAGGCAAAAAGACATAACTAATGTAACGAACGTGAAGGATAGCCAATGACCTGATGACATGTGTCACACAGCACGAGAAACAAGGGCAAAACTTCTGGTCTATTAAGCTTATGATGCGTTACCTGGGGTGACATGACTAATTGGTCAAAAGATAGGACGATCCATTTGTAGAAGGAATAAAAACTCTAAGGAAAAAGTAACTCATTACATGTAGAAGATGTACCTTCACCAAAAATAAGAATTTGGTGATAAGTAATGGCCTCACCAAGGATTCAAATTAAAAAAATGGGACACAAACAAAGGGTCCAAGAAAATGCCGAAAGTACAACATCGGCAAAAAAAAGGATTTCAGACCAAAAAGCTAGTTACCCCGAAGGGACAACCTCAGTAAAAGTTCTTTTACCAAGGATAACTTCAGCTTCCCAAGGGTAGGATTTTTGTAACATGTCCTTGGATGATTAGTACCAAAGACAAACTTTTGTCTTCCGGAGGTGGGCATGTTAGACCTGAAGGGCTATCGCCCACATGACCTCGTTATTGGCAGACCTGACACCACCATCAGAAAGATACACGACCAACCTTGGGAGAATTCTCTACACCACCCTCGAAAATATATACGACTGACTCTAGGAAAAAAAATCCTTGCCAATCCTTGTTAATGTACATTACCAACCTCAAGAACATAGGTCTATCACTCCCGACAGAAGAAATGTCTCCTAAAGATGGTCCACCCATCCGAAGGGCTTTCTCTAGTCGCCCTCGGAGAAATGCTTGTTCAAAGGGATCTTAGATCCCCGAATGGGTCTTAGGGAGAAACGACAAATACAATTTGGGGATCTCTGACAGAAACCTCGCACACGCCCTTACCCTCTAATCATAACTACCTATGTCTAGCTATAGACACCTTTCTTTGAAGGTAAGAACTGAATCTGGCCAAGCACGTGTCCTGATCTACTGAGGCTGGGCATAACGGCCTCCTCTTCTTAGCCTCCTATAAATGCTCGAGGAAGGCTCCCAGGTAAGAAACAAGAAGTATCCTCTTATTCTGTTCTCTACTCTTAACTTTTAATGACTTCTCCTTTCCAATACTGACTTGGGCGTTGGAGATCCCTTCCCCGAAAACACACTTTAGGCAACTCCTAACCCTTGTTCTTCACGTGCTACAGCTACTACTCAGGCAAAAGCCTACTGGAGGTTCAACATGTCCTACATCGAAGATGTGCTAGAGCATCAGCTCCCACTTGGTGTCTTGACGCAATAAGCTCACCTAGACCATAAAGGTACTAAGCCTTACCATTTAACTGACCAAGGATGCATTAAGCTTTCACTTGTGCCTCAAGTCACAACTTGGCTACGCCACAAATGCGTGAAGCCTTTATCCATAGTGCTCCCCTATCTACCATTACTTGGTTCACACTATTTGTTATGGCTCTCCTAGTGGAAAACTAATTTGGAACCTTATTTCAAGTTCACATAGCAAGAATAAGTATGTTGGGCAAGTTTACTAAGTTCCAAGAAATTTAAGGCACCTAATGAGGTTTAGGGGTGAAAAGGTAATTCTGCATCCCAAAGAGTCAGGCTGAGTCCCAAGAGTCAAAAATGAGTTTTTAAATCCTAACTTCTACTTTTAACTCAAGTTCAGTTCAAATAAACAAGATTTGACCAAGTTTGATTAAAGTTACCAAAAGGAGGGGACTTATTTGTAACTTTTTAAATAGTTTGGTGGCTTGGGGTTTAAAAGAGCACATAAGTTGGTAAAGGTGAGGGATGGCTTCCATTTGCTTCCTAAACCCGAGCTCATCCTTTTCTCTATCAATTCTTCATCAATTGAAGCTCAAAACCAAGAGATTTTTGTGAAAATGGAAGCCACCAAGGGTGTTTATGCCAAAGGGAGCTTGTTCCAAGTAGAATTTCAAGTTTTTGGAGCTTGGAACCATGTTTTCCACATCCCCTATTTTTTATGCAAGGTAACTTGTGATTTATTGGTTATTTCTTGTTTAAGAAGTGATTAGATGCTTGGGTTTTGGTTAGAAGTTAGTCATTTGGTGTTTTATGCCTTTGTTTGCTTGGAACTTAGGTAGACTTTGAGGAACTTGGTTTTTGGTGGAAGTGTGGATTGATTCTTCCTTGTGGATTGAAACTAAGGTAAGGGAGTTATATTTTCAAGGCTGATTAATGCTATTGGATAGAGTTTGCTTGATGGAATCAAGTAGTTTTGGCAATAGCATTAGTTAGTGGTCTGGTTTGATCGTGGTGGACTAGTGTGTTTGCCTTGATTGGAATGATGTTATAATGCATCATAGGAAGGCTTGTGATGGTTAGTTGTGGTCTCTGCAAAATGTACTATATGTATGTGAAGTTTGAAGGCTATCCATACATGTTTGATATGTTTGGAAAGTGTCCAAAATTTATAGCAGCAAAACTGGAAGTTTTCTGGGCATTTCACAAGACTAGTGATACGTCGCCAATCCATACCAGTTCCCACAATGTGTCGCCAATACCACAACAATAGGCAGGATGTCGACATGTCGCCACAATTGGCAACGTGTCACCATGACAACTTTGACATCCGGTACTGTTTTCTTTATAACTCTTCACTCGGGTGTCTAATTGAGGTGATTCTAGATTTCACACGAAGCTAAGAGGGAGTACTATCACCTCCATGCCTTCACCACACCTAGGTTTAAAGTTATTTCAACTCAAAGTGAAGGCAAGTTTTAAAGAAAAATATGGTCATTATGGGTAACATTATTTGGCTGAAAGTGTTAGTGCCATCAAAAGCCTAGTTTGGCCATCATATTTAAGCCTCGGTTGCAGGAACCTTAGTGCACCTAGGTGGTTTCCAAAGAACCTAGTAAATGAGTCCATCCGTGATCATTGCCACTCCACTAGTGTGAACCAAGTAATGATGGATAGGGGAACACCATGGATGAAAGCTTAGTGCACTTGTTGCCTAACCAAGCTATGCCTTGAGGTACAAGTGAAAGCCTAGTGCATCCTTGGTAGGTTCAATGGGTGGAGGCTTAGTATACAAGTGACCTAGACAAGTCTAAGGGCTTGAGGCACTATGTGGAGGCCTAGTACACCTAGTGGATTTCTTACAGCACAAGCAAGGAGCATCCACCATGTTCATCTGCACAACAACTAAGGGAAGGCTACGGTACTACGTTAGTCAGTAAGCTAAGGCTTACTAGGAGTGAGTTAGTGGCCAAAACTCACTAGGCACGGAATGACACCTAGTGAGGAAGACTAGGAAGAGGAGGGGTCTCAAGGGACCTAGGTATATGCGCATATATTAGACCCTCGGGTTGTAAGTGCGTGCAGCAAGTTTCATGTCCTTGTATATGTCAAGTCATCAGGATTTTTCTTGCAGGTTGAAGACCTCTCATTGAAAATTTTTTATTCCCACTCCCTTACTTTTTGTTGTGCAGTTTTGGGCATTGTTGAGACAGGAACCGTTGAGGGTTGTTGAGCTAGGCTTGTGAGCAAGTATTTGGTTTATTTGAATCTTTATGATTTTAGTTTACGTGTTGCCTGTTGGTTAAGTTGTTGTACTAACTATAGTACTCTTTTTAGCCTATAAAGGCTAGTAAAGCACAGGGGAGAGCTTGCGAAACTTGCCACTGGGAGTTTGCTCTAAGATGGAAGCCTGGTCCTGGATCTCAGTACAGTCGTTCAGTGTATAGTTCTCATACACTAGTTTGCCTCTTGTGGTCATGTTTGAGTAGTTTACTCTGAGATCACTCTTGGGTGCGAGCATAGTCTACACTTGTTTGGATGCTCACACATAATTGATTATGTTTAGTTAATTCCACTTAATTGCTTTGAATGCTTTGACAGTTTTGATATTTGTTTTTATTAAAATATGCCATGGCAATGTTTCAAGCACCATTTCTTTATTTTATTGATTAAGTCAAAGCATAAACTCATGCATGATTACTGGTTCGTCATTGAAACTGCCAAAAATAATTCTAATATCACTGACAACTCAAAATAAACAAATTTATAGTCTAGTAGTGAAAACCAGGTCGAATCCCAAGAGAAATTTTTTAAACCGAAAGCTTCTTGTCAGAAAATTGAAATAAAAGGTTAGGGGTTTTTTTGAATGCTAAAATAAATTAACTATAGAATCAAAATGAAATTAACCAATACAAAAAATGCTCAGCTCAAGGTTGGTTATCCATTTCAATCACACAGTTATCATTGAAAGAAAATATTTCTTCAATCTAAGCAAATAAATAGGACTCTTTTTAAAGCTAAAAAGAACCCTAAGAATTCAGCAGTAAAATTAACTAGAAAAAGCTTCAGATTAATTTCTTAATTTTGAGTAACCAGGTATTGAAAAGCAATTTCTAACAAACACAAAATTAGCATTAAGAACAATGAACAAAAGTTTATTCCAGGTAATAATCCAAAAGCTTAAACAATTTAACCTTTCTTACTTCTCCGTATGAACTAGCTAGAAATAAAAATAATCTCCAATCAATTCACTTGCTTCTAATTGAATTCTTTACCTAAGTGGTTAAAAAGGAAAATCAAGCAGATTTGCAATCGCATAACCAATCCAGCAAGCGAGAACAGGAACATTAATTGCAATAAATCACAACTATGAAGAAGTAAATACTTGAAATTAAAGAAAGTTTAAACAAGTAAAATCAATCCTCACAACCAATATTGAAAACAGAAATCGTCCTTAAAATTGAACAAAAAAATAACTCAGCCATGATCAGAAGAAAAACAAAGAACTATAATAAAAAAAAAACTGAAATTGTGAATAAGAGATAGGGAAAGACCCACCAGCCCCCAAGAAAGCTCCTGTGCTCCCTTAAAAACCTTAAAAAAGTAGCCTAGTGTGCTAAATGCACAAAATCTCCCTAAACTTTTTATATTATTACAAAATTAACCCAAACAAATAAAAATATTCAAAATAACTAGAAGGTTTCAAAATTGTCAGCCAAGCAATGCTCTAGAGCAACTCCAACAATTTCAAGCTTAGATTCAAACTTGATACAGTCCCTATTTCACAAAACTTAAAGAATTAAAGTTGTATATCTCTTTCTTATCTTTGGAACAACACCTGAATCGCATAAAATGGACATCTACAGCTAAAGATATACCCAAAATACCGCAACTGCTTCTAAACCAAGGATGACTCGTAAATCGTGACTTTAAAGCTAAAATGGACCCTGTTAATTGCAAACTGGGTTTCATGGTCTAAATGTGAATTGTAGCTCCAGATGTTAGCTGTCCAATTAATTAAGAATCACTTGATTCTGATCTCTATAGCTCAAGATATGATTTTTCTACTGAAACATCGCTACTCTGTCAGAATCTTGAAAGAACACAAACAAATTAAAACTTGTAAAATTACAAATTAATTCCACTTTTAATCAATTGAGTCCAGATATGCTCTAAGCTACAAACATACTCAAAATATATCTTTAAGGTTCAGAACATATTAAAACATACTAAATATGAGAGAAATAAATATAATAAATATAAGCTTATCAAATTCCCCCACACTTAGCTTTTGCTTGTCACTGGGCAAAACTCAAAATAGAAATGTACTTTTGAGCTAAACTGAGTAAGATAATTTTACATCTAAGAGTCTTGAAAAAATTAATAAGAGGAATTAAGCACGCAATCTACTCTGCAATAGCAACTCAAAACTAAATAAGTCTTTGAAAACAATTTCTTCTCAAGTTAGCAACAATCACTGTTAAAAATCTGAGAAAAATATCAAACTTTTGCATGAAATAAATAGAACAAACCGGGTAAATAAGAACTCAAAAAGCACAACCAGTCTTACCACAAACCCATGGAAAATATGAAATCAGTTGAGAATTTCTTTTTTTTTTCTTTTTTTCTTTACTTGATTTTTTTTTCATTTTGACTTTTTCTTGTGTTCCACTATTTAGCGAGTGTATAATATGGGCTCTACCATACCCAAGGTATTAACTCAACACAACTCCAAAGTGATCTTTGACCATACTCATGTTCCTAGTACCCTTTCGAGCAATAATCTACTCTTATCTTAGGAGAAGACCCCAACCTACTTCAACACCCAAAACAGCAGAGTAGTAAATTTTTTTTTTTCAATAGAATGCAACAAGTCAAATAATTTTTATTTTTTTCTCAAGTGATTCAAATCATCCATCAACCGAACAAACCATATATTCAACATAATAAGCTCATAATCTCACAAGGTTTAAATCAATGTACTAAGTACATAAATTTGATGAAAAAATCAGCTTTTTAAGATAATCATCAACTAGCTTGATAAAAAATTAAAAAAATAATTTAAAAATAAAATTCGAGAGTTGTATAAAGACTAATAAATTACTAACCCAACACTCAAGCTAAGCATTTAAGAACAAAAAAGGTGAAGTAATCTTAACAATTCAGATCGATGCTCAAACATATGAATAAAAAAATTAATTCAAAAATTTTGAAAATAGAAAATTAGGGCTTAAGCTACCCACTTCCCTAAACTTAAATCAAACATTGTCCTTAATGTTCACAATAAATAAAAACATAGATGGGGAAAAAAAAAGGTACCGCCCTGAAAGATAAATTCATAGTGATTCACAGCCCAGATTTTGACTTCAGCTTGCTGCCCCATATGGTTTGGTTTACCTCCAGCTTGAAACAGATATTGACTAACCAAGAAAATCAATTGTGAGAATAAAGAAACCCGAAAAATAAAAGATGGAAAATAAAACTAAAAATAAAGATAAAAAGATTAAAAAAATCCTAATTGTTCGTGGCACAAAACCACGCTTGGGTTGCATCTCGAAAGCGCCTTTCTTTATTGTCATCGGCTAGACAGTCCCTTCCTACATCAACCAGGGTGCTTTGAGAATCCCTCATGAAAAGTCTTCAACTTATGCATCTCAGTGTTGAACACTTTATCCGTTTTCAAACTTTTAAGCTCGACTGCACCATGAGTAGAAATATCAGTAATAACAAATGGTCCAATCCAATTAATCTCAAGCTTAGTAGATAACACTTTCCATCTTTTTATGTGTTTGCGAAACACCTTTTGTCCAACCACAAATGACATCTCATGTTCTTCCTACAACTTGACATTTTCTTTCTTACCTTTTTGTGCCAACTTTACTTGGTTTTCAAACTTTGTTCCTGATTCATTTTGCACCAAAGTATCAATTTTTTCAACAAAAGAAATAGAATTATCCTTGTCAGTTTCCTTCAATGTGTCAAAAATATTGAATTGCATAATTTTTCCATTAAATTCCACTGTGAGAGTGCTAGTATCCACAACAATCTTGGCCGTGGATGTCTTTAAAAATGGTCTTCCTAACAAAATTGGAGCGGTGAAGTCACAATTCTCCATATCAAGCACATAAAAATCAGTAGGAAAAATTAAATCATTTACTTGCACAAAAACATCCTCAACCATGCCCCTAGGATAAGCATTCGATTTATCAGCTAATTGCATCACAACACCAGTTTCATTCAAAGGTCCAAGTTTCAAAGAAGCATATATTGAATATGGCATGACATTAATTGAGGCTTCCAAAGCTAACATAGCTTTTTCCACCTTAAAATTGCCTATTACATATGATATAGTAAACATACCAGGGTCCTTACACTTCTGAGGCAACTTTCTTTTGATTATTGCTGACACATTCTCCCCAACTTTGATCGTCTCATCAACCTTCAGCTTCTTTTTATTGGTGCACAGCTCATTCAAAAACTTGGCATATCGAGGCACTTGCTTGATTGCATCTAGCAGGGTATGTTGATTTCAACCTTTCTAAAAATCTCAAGAATTTCCTATTCTGTCTCTTCTTTTCATGTTCTGTCTCTTCTTTCTTTGATTTAGCCAACTTGCCAGCAAAATGAGGTGAGATCAGAATTTTTGATTTTGGAAAAATTAGCTTGTTGCTTACCACCTCAGTTGGTGCATCAAAAGTTGATGGTTTTAGACTATCTTGTTCCTTTTTAAGTGCTGCCATTTTTTATGTGGTGGTTTGCACCTTTTTGCCACTTTGAAGGGTCACGGCATTAACATGCTTTCTTGGGTTGATTTTAGCTTGAGATGGTAGCCTCCCTTTTCAGCTTCAATTTTGTTCAATAAGGCTGCTAGTTGTGAAATTTGGTTCCCCAAGTTTTTAATGCTAGCCCTTGTTTCCTGTTGAAACATTTGAGTGTTAGTAGCTAAAGCTTTCACAATATCTTCTAAAGCCAAACCAAAATTTGGTGCTTGGTTCTATGGTGGAGGAGCTGGTGTGTTGTAACCGACAGATGGATATGGTGGCTGGTTGTTTGGTTGCTCGTATCTCAAATTCGGGAGGTATCTCCAGCTAGGGTTATATTGATTGCATAGAGGTCATACCTTCTTGGTTGGTTAACAAACCCGCTTACCACATTCACTTGAGGTGTTGTATCCTGTTGCAATTGTTGGCACGAGTCAGTAAATTGTCCTTGGGTAGAGCAAATGTCACAAACTCTAGAATTTTAGAGACATATCCCAAGGCAACTTGTCTAAGAAGAGAGGTTAGTTCAGAAAGTTGAGCTTCAATACTCGAAGTTCCTACCTCATTTACCTTCTTTGACACATGGTCTACCCGTATTCCAAACTACTACGAATTAGCTGCCATTTTAGAAATTAGGTCTTTTGCTTCTTCAGGCGTCTTTTCTACAAGTGTTTCTCCACTTGCATCATCCAACATACATCAATCCATGAACAGTAGCCCTTCGTATAAGTACTGCAGCAACAGTTGATCAGAAATCTGGTGATGTAGGCAGCTCACACATAATTGATTGAATCTCTCCCAATACTCATAGAGACTTTCTCCGTTGTACTGCCAAATTCCACTGATTTCCTTCCTAATCGTTCTAGCCCTCAAAGTTGGAAAGAACTTCTTTAAAAATTTTCTTTTTAGGTCATTCTAGGTTCTAATCGAACTGGAGGGAAGGTAGTACAGCCAATATTTCATCTTGTCCGCCAAAGAGAATGGGAAAGCTCTTAGCTTAATCTGTTCTTCAGTAACTTCTTGTGGTTTCATGGTCGAGCAAACTACATGAAATTCCTTCAAGTGTTTGTAGGGGTCATCACCTGCAAGACCACGAAAAGTAGGCAATAAATGAATTAATCCAGATTTTAATTCAAATGCTATCTCAATATCAGGGGTTGCTGGACAACATTGGGAGTTGCCAACTCCCTTAGTGTTCTTGGTGCTGCCATCTCTACAGTAACAACTGCTTCTTCTTCACTTTCTGAGTTCCTGTTTGCAGATGTTAAAGCTGTAAAATTGACCACTTGCCTCTTTGCTTTCTTGTTTGTCTTTGCTATCTTCTCGATCTCTATATCAAACACTAATTCACTTGTACGAGAAGATCTTGGCATAAGTCAGTTTACTAAGAAAGAAAGAAAGGAAACAAAATAAATAAACAAAGAGAAAAATTTAACAAAAAAAAATCTCCCAAGCAACGGCGCCAAATTTTTGGTTGGTTGTTGAAACCGTAAAAAATAATTCTAATATCACTAACAACTCAGAATAAATAAATTTGTAGTTTAACAGTGAAAACTAGGCCAAATCCCAAGGGAAATTTTTAAACAACAAGCTTCTTATTAGAAAACTGAAATAAAAGGTTGGGTGTTTTCTTGAATGCTAAAATAAATTAATTGTAGAATCAAAATGAAATTAACCAATACTAAAAATGTTACCACCTCAACAAATGGGAAAATTATAGTATAAAGGCATAATGGTTATAAACCATTATATAGCATAATTTTCACCATAGTGAATGAAATGTGAGGGGTAAAGTGAATAATCTACACCTCCCTAAAAGATTACAATGGTTACTTGGTATTAAAGGAAGCCCTAAAGGATTGCTTGTCTTACAAGTAATCTATGGGTCTTATTGCAAGATTTCAAGACTTGGGTCCTCAATTGTATAACTCTAAAAGAGAGATTTGGAAGGATTTGAATCATATGGAAGCAATTTTTGGAGGCTGAATTGCATAAAGGAAAGAAAAGCCATTATTCAAGAACCTATGACAACTAGATGTACAATTGTTCACAAAAATAACTTAAGGATGGGATGATTTTTGAAAAGAGTCAAAGGTGGCCATTTCTAGCATTATCCCAGCCTTTTATTTCCAGGTTATAAGGTCAAAAAGGTGGGCTAAAGATTAGCCAAAAAGTCTTTGCTTAAGATATACTTATAGTGACCTAAGTAAAGGTTACGGTTAAACTAATCAAGTCAAGTAAAATATCTTGATTTCTTGCCATTTTCTGCCCATTTTCGCCCCCCACCAGGCACAACCTATTCCTTAGCTCCTCCATAAGCTTCTATAGCCACAATAGCTCAATCTCCTAAGAAATCACAAAGGAAGGCAATCGGATGCAACAAGAAAGAGAAAAAACCCTAGTTTTCGGGTTTATTGTGTATCTCTTGAAGATTTCAGCCTTCACAGCTTAGGTAAGGGTTTTATCTTCATGTTTCATGGTTTTTTACTATCTTAAGATGATGATCAAGCATCTATGAAGCTATGACCATGCTTGCAAGAGAGTAAAAAGCTCAAGGAACCAAGTATGGGTTAAGGGGGAGTGCATGAACAAGGTTCTAGCCTTACTGTTTTTCATGCACTAAGATGGCAGTGTTTACAGGGGTTTCTAGAGCTCAAGTTAGTACCAAATAAGACCAATTAACCTCCTAAGACCAAGCATTAGCTTGAGGATGGCTGTCATAGTGATTACATATTGTTTATTTGATTGTTTATGGACTAACCCTAATGATGTATTGCTGCCATCATTGCATTTGATTGTATTCTGTTTGTTTGTGAATTTAGATGGCTATATTTTTGTATATGTGGTTTTTTTTTGTGTCTTTATGTCTTTGGATTTCAGGTATGCTGCTGGGAATTCAAGTTTCTAATGATAAGACCTTACTAAGTTTCTTCAAAGAGACTTACCCCATTTTCTATCCATTTCAGAAGCACCTGAAAGAGAGCATTCAAAATAATATCTGTCGTGGGAATTTCTCTATGAAATTTCAGGTATATCAACTCCCATATGTTTAGTTGTAAATTGGAAAGTTTCATGATTTTTGGAGCACACTAGCTATTTTTAGTAATGGTACTTTCTGCCTTACACAGCAGCTGGTCCCTACAAGTTTCTGGAGTTCTTAGTGCTTTTAAAGTTCTCCAAGAAGCTTAGTCTACATATTAACTAAGTTATTATCATGTATGTGGTGAATCAATGCATGTAAATGATCTGGGTATGTTGTATGTGTAGTGTGAGAAGGATATATGGGTCAATGGAGTGTGGTTTGAAGTGTGTATACAATGCTGTCCATATGGTGTTTATGGGCTGTTTTGATGGCATTTTTATGAATGATGGTTAGAAGGACTCTAAATTCAGGGGAATGGTTTTCCCATGTGTGTAAAACATATATGGACACTACCAAGTGGGTTCTACACCTGGAAATGAAGTGTATGAATATTATGAAATTTTGTATGGGCATAATGTTTAATAGTAGCTAAAATTTTGTACCTTGTACTCTAGCTGCCATAAATTTCTGTACATAAATAATTTGGCTATGAAATTTTGACCACACTTAGAAAACTTCAAGATAAATAACTTGGATTTTGAATAACTAGATTTGGTGCCCTGTAGCCAGAGTTATGGGCTGTCAAAATTGGCTAATTTTGCTGAGCATTGTTCATATGGTCATTTTTACCCATTTAAGTATAAGATCCATAATTGTAAACTTAGATAGATTTAATGTCTCAAACCAGTTTCCCTATAAAGGTTTAAGGGTATTAAAGGGTTTAAAACCTTTAGGGCACAGGAGAACATGGGTAGAATTTGAGTTGGACACGGTGTGAAAGTTTGGAAAAAAAAAGATGCACACCAATAGCATTCATGTGTGCATATAATTGTACATGCACTTGGGGATTTTACTCCAATTTCATATTGGCTAGGAATAAAGAATTTCATTGTCATCATCACTTCTAGATGAAATTGTATGGGAATATGTGTGTGATGGTTGGACCAATATACACATCTTTGCAAAATGACCAGGAGGGCCACTTGGGTAAACATAGTGCACATGTTCTGCTTGGCCTATAGGACATGGACTGCCTGGGGCTTTAGCTCACTAAAATTGATCACTGTATTTAAATACTCAAAGTGGTAACAAAAAATGCTCAGTTCAGGGTTGATTATTCATTCCAATCATGCAGTTGATCATTCAAAGAAAATATTTCTTCAATCCAAGAAAATAAATAGGACTCTTTTTAAAGCTAAAAAGAACCCTAAGAATTCAGTAGTAAAATTAGCCAGAAAAAGCTTCAGATTAATTTCTTAATTTTGAGTAACCAGATATTGAAAAAAAATTTCTAACAAACCCAAAATTAGCATTAAGAACAATGAACAAAAGTTTATTTCAGGTAATAATCCAAAAACTTGAACAATTTAACCTTTCTTACTTCTCCGTATGAACTAGCTAGAAATAAAAATAATCTTCAATCAATTCACTTGCTTCTAATTGAATTCTTCACCTAAGTGGGTAAAAAGAAAATCAAGCAGATTTGCAATTGCATAACCAATCCAACAAGTGAGAACAGGAAAATTAATTGCAATAAATCACAACTATGAAGAAGTATAAACTTGAAATTAAAGAAAGTTTAAGCAAGTAAAATCAATCCTCACAACCGATATTGGCAACAGAAATCATCCCTACAACTAAGACAAAAAATAACTCAGCCATGATCAGAAGAAAAACAAAGAACTATAATAAAAAAATTGAAATTGCGAACAAGAGACAGGGAGAGACCCGCCAACCCCCGAGAAAGCTCTTGTGCTCCCATCTTAAAAACCTAACAAAAGTAGCCTAGTGTGCTAAATGCACAAAATCTCCCTAAACATTTTATATTATTACAAAAGTACCCCAAACAAGCAAAAAGATTCAAAATAACTAGAAGGTTTTAAAGCTGTCAGCCAAGCAATGCTCCAGAGCAGCTGCAGCAACTTCAAGCTGAGATTCGACCTTTATGTAGTCACTATTTCTCAAAACTCAAAGCATGAAAATTGTATATCTCTTTCTTATCTTTGGAATGACACCTGAATGGCATAAAATAGATATCTACAGCCAAAGATATGCCCAAAATACCACAACTGCTTCTGAACTAGGGATGACTTGCAAATCACAACTTTGAAGCTAAATTTGACCCTTTTAACGTGGAAACTAGGTTTCATGGTCTGAATGTGAATTGTAGCTCTAGATGTTAGATTTCCAATTAATTAAGAATCACTTGATTCTGATCTCTATAGCTCAAAATATGATTTTTTTTTACTAGAAGATCACCAATCTATCAGAATCCTAAAAGAACACAAATAAATTAAAACTTGTAAAATTGCAAATTAAATCCACTTTCAATCAATTGAGTCCAGATATGCTTTAAGCTACAAACATATTCAAAATATATCTTTAAGGTTTAGAACATATTAAAACATACTAAATATGGGAGAAATAAATATAATAAATATAAGCTTATCAAATTCCCCCATATTTAGCTTTTGCTCGTCCCCGGGCAAAACTCAAAATAGGAACATACTTTTGAGCTAACTGTCATGTTTAAGCCTCAGTTGCGGGAACCTTAGTGCACCTAGGTGGTTCCCAAAGAACCTAGTAAATGAGTCCATCCATGATCATTGCCACTCCAATAGTGTTAACCAAGTAATGGTGGATAGGGGAGCACCATGGATGAAGGCTTAGTCCACTTGTTGCCTAGCCAAGTTATGCCTTGAGGTACAAGTGAAATCCTAGTGCATCCTTGGTAGGTTAAATGGGTGGAGGCTTAGTACACAAGTGACCTAGACAAGTCTAAGGACTTGAGGCACTATGTGAAGGCCTAGTACACCTAGTGGATTTCTTACAGCACAAGCAAAGAGCATCCACCATGTTCGCCTGCACAACAACTAAGGGAAGGCTACAGTACTACGTGAGTCAATAAGCTAAGGCTTACTAGGAGTGAGTTAGTGGCCAAAACTCGCTAGGCACGGAATGACACCTAGTGAGGAGGACTAGGAAGAGAAGGGGTCCTAAGGGACCTAGGTATATGCGCATATATTAGACCCTTGGGCTGCAAGCGCGTGCAACAAGTTTCATATCCTTGTATATGTCAAGTCCTCAAGATTTTTTTTACAAGTTGAGACCCCTTATTGAGAATTTTTTATTCTCACTCCCTTATTTTTTGTTGTGCAGTTTTGGGCATCATTGAGCCAGGAACCGTTGAGGGTTGTTGAGCTAGGCTTGTGAACAAGTATTTGGTTTATTTGAATCTTTATAATTCTAGTTTGCGGGTTGCTTGTTGGTTAAGTTATTGTACTAACTACAGTACTCTTTTTAGCCTGTAGAGGCTAGTGAAGCACAAGGGAGGGCTTACGAAACTTGCCACTAAGAGTTTGCTTTAAGGTGGAAGCCTGGTTTTGGATCTCAGTACAGTCATTTAGTGTATAGTTCTCATACACTAGTTTGCCTCCAATGGTCATGTTTGAGTAGTTTACTCTAGAGTCGCTCTTGGGTGCGAGCATAGTCTACACTTGTTTGGATGCTCGCACACAATTGATTATGTTTAGTTAATTCCACTTAATTGCTTTGAATGCTTTGACAGTTTTAATATTTGTTTTTATTAAAATATGCCATGGCAATGTTTCAAGTACCATTTCTTTATTTTATTGGTTAAGTCAAAGCATAAACTCATGCTTGATTGCATAGTAGGATTAAAAAACTAGAAGCATAAAGGTTTTAACTAGTGCGCACGTAATCAATTAGCCAATTGTGACTAGTGTGAGACAAGTTTACATAAGCTTCTTGGTAGGCCCATGAGGGGTCATGTCACTATTATTGTAAGATTTGCTATGGATGGACTCAACATATATACTAGGGTTCCTCATTGGTGTCCCAAGCCTTAAGCCTCCAACTATACTACCAATGGTGCTAAACCCCCATAACCTTCCTAATGGCCTTATTGTAGAACAAGAAACATCTTCCAAAGTATATTCCATCAAGCTCTCTTTACACCCAAGAAAACTTCATTAACTACCTAGTGATTTAAAGAGCCATGGGAGGTACTAAAGTACCATTAGGCACCTTCCACCCCAAGTCCTCTTAAGCACTCATAGGCCCCTTACTTTGTAACTGAATTTGAAAATAACCTGGGCAAATTTATGCATGGTTGAAAGCATGCAATTGTAGCTCTTCCTCTTAGCTTTATGTGAAATCTAGAATCACCTCAATTAGACACCCGAGAAAAAAGTTGTGGCAAAAATACTACAGCATGTCAATGTTGTCGGGTCTTGGCGATGCATCACTAGGAATGGCTATGTGGCACCAGTGGTAACACTTCTCGGGTTGCAAACATGCCTTGCTACTGCACCTAGTGTTCATAGACACTTTAGAGGTATCGAACACCTCCCAAACATCCAAGGCAAGCCTCCATAAGTTTGAGAACTTAAAACTACTACAATAGGCCATCTTGGTGTTACCAAACAAAGCTTGAGCTGCTTGATTACACCACACTAAGCCTTGAATCAAACTAGTCCATCATAAGTAAACTCTACCATAACCTATGCCTATCTTCCAATCTACTTATAACCATTTAACAAGCAACTAAGACATGCATAAAATGAGTGTAATTACTAAATTCCTTACCTTAATTGGGAAGAACAAACAAGAATCTAGCATCCACAAGCAACAAAGGCTCCACTAGCATGCCCTTATGGTTCCAAGCAAAATCCAACATACAAGGCACCAAATTAAGCTAAACCAAGCTAGAGCCAAGCTCGTGGAAGCTCCAGAAACCAAGAAAAACTCAAGAACAAAGAGGGCAAAACTTTACATAAGCTCCCAAGCATGAAAAATGCCATCCAAAGCTCACCACACCAAAACCATGCAAGAGGAAGCTGTTTCATGCTTGTATACCTCATGGGGCTTTAATTTCTGCCAAGAATTGATGAAGAAATGGAAGTTCAACCATGGAATTTGAGAGGAAATGAAGAGCTACGAAAATGGATGGTTGAAGGTGATAAATAGTGAACTCCCAATTGTCCCAAATTGGTTTAATAGCACAACCTTCCTCCTAAAACCTCCAATTCTTTGGTTTCTTGTCACTAAGGTCCAAAAGAACAACTTATGAGCTTAAATACCAAACCTATCACCTCAGGGCACAAAATGACCATTTTGCCCTAGTGGCACTTAGATGCCAAATTGAACTAGGAACCATCTACCTTTTTAAACACTTGATCGGCTTTCTTATTCAAATTAATTGAGGTTTTAAACTATGGATTTTGACTTGTTTGACAAGTCTTGCCTAGTCATTAAAGGTCCTCTGCCTGGAGGGCCATAACATTCTCCCCGCCTTGGAGACTTTGGTTCTCCGAATTGAATTTCACCACCTTGAGATGAAACCTTGGATATGGTGCCAGCATTTCCAGACCAAACCTAGCAAGGGGTGTCAACTTCGCAAATACTCACACATTGCTCACCTACTCGACCTACTTAACTAATGCCCTTTGACATTCAAGTTGGGACCTCACCTGTATAGGTACTGTAGCCAATGCTATACTTTGTGCTCATGCCATACGACAACCTCAGCTACATTGCTCACAATTCCTCAAGCTTGCCTGGCTTTTCTCGGTCTAAAAGCACCTTGGTGTTACTTCACTTTAAAGATTATGGTATGATACTCTACTATCCTTGACATACAGCCACTATTGATGGATCTCCGATAACCTAACTCTGTCCTAATAAGTCGGTGACAAACAATTTCTCTTTGCTTCCTTTGGTGCCAAACCTCCAAGCATAACTTAGCTTAACAAGTTTAAAACTTGTTCACTAACACTTGCACTTTAGAAGTCTTAACTTAGGTTAGGCACCTAACTTCCTTTTACCAAAACCTCTCAATGGAAAATAACTTAACAAGAACAGAACTTATCCACTAACTCTAGCATTGATGGTTCTTCACCATTAGCCTGGTACTCAACATTGTGTCACTAGTGTACTAAGGCCTTACCATAACACAATCCTAGCACCTGAGGCATACTCCGCTCCATGCTCCGATTGAATGGTTTACTAAGAGTTGTAAGTCTTGGCACTCCCTAAAGTATAAGTCTTCGATGCTCTTCTCAAATGGCCCTTATGCTTCAGGCATCCTAGTGTACCATGTAGCATATATATGCATTACCTAAGCAATGTAATCCTACTACCCTTGCCACTTTGGAGTCCCTTACACTTGCATTACTACTAGAGAAGAATTTCTTTGGCATAAGTGCTAAAACTTCCAAGTGGCTAGTAGTCCTTGGGCCTCATTCGTGCCTCCTCAGCTCAAGTTTCCTAGCACCCAATAATTGGATACCAATATGCCACCTAAACCATGGTCTTGATGCTTCAGTCACTTTACTTAGAGTATCCCTAGTGCATGAAGACTACACACTAAGTCATTACTTTTTAGGCAACTTGGCCCTTCACCGCTACTAAGTAACTCAATACCTTATAATGATCAATAACTAAGTGGTCAAACTATGATCATAGGGGTACTACCTTTACTTCCATGCACAACTACCATACCATGAACTACATCATGCCAAGCTCTCGTTAGGATGACGTGTGGATTCAATCTATCACCACAACATAATTTTCCTAGGTGGGAGAACTGATGTCATCACTTTATTCGGTTCACTAACAATAGGTGGCTGGCTATAAGAAACTCCTCTGGTGGCTCATTAGTTACAACTCCACCTAATGCATTTAAGTGTTTCCTATGCACCTCAGGATTAGTATGATCCCTTGGCATTGTGAACCTTACCTGCTAGCCCATTATCAAGTCTTAGAAGTCATTGGCCTTTCTTTTGTGAGGCACTAGTGTCCAATGAAACTTACACTTACTTTGGGCTCTCGACTAGCTTAGCTCAACCAACTCCAACTATGGTTTCAACCCTTGACTTTCCTATGCTTCGATGAATACCAACAACTACTGAAGTCACAAGCACGACCACTTGAGCACAACTATACCTATACTCACTTGGCACTATCAAACTACTAAGTGAATAACTTAGCTAGGTAGGAGATTCCATTACAGCCATCCTAAGTCATCTCTTGACTGGTCATAGTGAACTCTTCCACACGGGCCTACCTAACTTTACCCTAAAGGGTCTAGGTAAAGTTTGCTCTTCTTGGAATCACTAGGTCATTCCTGTTCTATGTTTCAAATTTGCACTAACTTACTGGCACAAAAAGCAACTAAAAGCTACCACAAGTTCCTTAGCTCCATCTCGGACTTAGTCTTTCACTTACTAAGCTAGCCTCACTAGTCGAGCACCTTTTTCCCATAAGTCAACTTGGTGGCCCTTGACTTCACTTAACTTCAGGATGATGACTATGAATCAAATGTTATCCCTTGGTCCATGGCAGTCATTTTTATTGCTCAGATTCTCCTACTACCATCCGGTAGATGAGACTAACCCTTGACAACTATTTTTCTCGTACTGGCTATAAACTAGGGTATACAAATAACAGAAAAATAAAACTATCCTTCCATTTACCTTATGGATGAGTTCCATGCTCTTTGTTTCCTTTCATGGATTCTTTTTGCATAACATGGTTAGAAATAAAAATTCAAATCTTACCTACTTACCTTCTTGTCACCTTGCTGAATTGCTCTGCTGCTCATATGCTATCAAGAACTCATCCAATTATTTAGTCAGCTATTAATGTTAACTAGGCCAACCAAATTAACTTATGAAAGAATGTAGCCTATGGAACCTTGGAACACTTCCAATCTAAGGCATTCAAGTCTCCACTTGTGTGGTTTTGTGCACTAGTAAGTGGGTTCGAGGCTCTAGGTATCACCCTGACACTTGGTGCATTCTTTAGTACTAATGCACTCAGGTTCACCCTTAGTTCCATTAAAGAAAACTACCCAACATGCTAAACAAGAATATGCCAGTAAATAGATGCCAAAATCACCAACAAGAAATTAAACTACTAGTGGAAGGTCAGGAACTTACCCCATACTATCTTCAACCTGCTCGTGAGTTCACTAATACTACCCATCAAGTATGGCACAAGTATGGCAGTTGCCTACCCCGACCACTTAACTAGCTGAGGTAAAACTTGAACTATTGCTCTAGTGTACTAGGTCATCTCCGTGTGGCAACTATTATTGGCAACTTGTTAGGCTGGCTTTGTCTTAACCAAGCCCATGACCATAAAAAAATTAGTTTCCTAGGTGCGTGGCTTAGAGCAATATTCTTCTTGCACCTTAGGCATAAGCCTTACTATCCTCATGATCTGTTCCCAATCTTCAGCCAACTTCTGCACTATGGGTATGTTGCCCATACTCCAACTAGGTTGGGTGAGCCAACCTCCACCTTACTGATCTTACGTCTGACTCCACTAACTCCTTTTTGAGTCCTAATGCCTTATTAAGCTACTTCTTCGTAACTCCATGTCCATACTCATAGATAACCTCCATAGTGCTAGCTTAAGGTCAGAGTGCTCCTCTACTTTGCTATGTAGCCTACTTAACCAAGAGTTCTCTTGTCTTGGTCACTGTATCCTTGTCTCTTTTGGTGTTGCCTAACCCATCCAAGGTTTTTGGGTTCAAATTCTAAAACTATGGATCACTCCCTACCTTGGAGGTCCACACCTCCTGCTGTTATGGATCATGTTGCTTGCCTTATCCAATGTCTTGAGAAGCTCCCCCTAGGATGGTGGTCACATCCCACTGCTCGCACCAAGGTGTTGCCACTACCTTGGAGCAAGCCAAATACCTGCCCCAATGTCACCACAGCTAGACTGCTAGGATTCTCTCCGGAACCCATAGCATGTGAAACTACACCTAACCTAGTTCCACCATCGCAACTTGTAACCAAATCCAGATAGTGCACTCAGAAGATAGAAATTACTGGTTAGGGCTAACTATCCTATCACAAGGACAACATCCTGATCTTAGTCACCTAGCCTCCAGCAACTCGTAATCAAGTCTAGAGCTTACTCCAATACCACTTGTAGTGTCCATACCCCGAATAGGGCCCTCCTAGCAAGACTACGGAACCGGAGTCCCGCGTTAGTTGTAATTGGCTAATGAATTACTTCTCCCATTTTAAAACCTATCATGTGTCTAGTTATTAACCTTCAATGTAGGGTGCATGGGCTTGCTTTGACTTTAATTAACAAACATAAAAAGAAGCTAAAACATTGCACACAATTTATTAAAAAATATTTAAAACACGAGCCAAAGCACAAAACATAAGTGTATTTACTACAAGTAATAACCACGCATGTGTAACATTACATAAGTAAAAACTACGCACTTGGCCAAAAGCAACTGAAATGCTACTTGACCTAGAGACATTGGAGGCTAAACTAGCATACATACATATACTAAAGGATTACTGCTAAGATACATGGTCCACTATGTGCTTCCTTGTGCCACTAGCCTCTGCAAGTCAACTATAGTTAGCACAAACAACTTAACTACAAAAACTAGAATCAATAAAAGATTTACCAGACAATTTACTTGCATCTAAAACACTAGCTCGGTAACCCCTATGGCTGCCGGCTACAAATAGATGAAATCTGTACAACAACACTAAAAGGAGTGAGAACCTGAAGATTCCCAATAAGGGATTTGGGTAGCGGCAAAGAAACATTAAGACCTGCAAACAAAAACCTGAGGACACTCATATATATAATATATAAAATCTACTACGGGCCCAATGCAGTTCAAGGGCTAACATATGCACATATATTTGCATCCATTAAGATCTCTCCTCAACCTAATCCTCTCACAGATGTTACCCCATGCCTAGCGAGTTTTTGGGCCCTAATTTGCTCCTAAGAAGCCTTCGCTTGCTGACATCCCAATGAGCTAAGATTACTAAATATCCTTCCCTTTTGTTGTTCTATAGGTGGACATGGTGGATGCTCCTTATTTGAGTTCCAAGAACTTCACTATGTGTATTAGGCTCCCACATAGTGCCTTGAGCCATTGGCTCACTTAGACTGCTATGGTACTAAGCCTCTACCCAAATAGGTGCACTAGGCTCCCACTTGGTGTCTTGAGCTAATAAGCTCACCTAGACCACCAAGGCACTAAGAGTCACTATTTAACCAACCAAAGATGTACTAAGCTTTCACTTATGCCTCAAGTCACAACTTGGCTAGGCCACAAGTGTGTGAAGCCTTCATGCATGGTGCCTCCCTATCCACCATTGCTTCATTCACATTATTATGGTAAGATTTTCTATGGATAGACTTAACATTTGCACTAGGGTTCCTCATCAATGTTCCAAGCCTTAAGCCTTCAACTAGACTACCAATGGTGCTAAACCCCCATAACCTTCCTAATGGCCATATTGTAGTACATGAAACATCTTCCAAATTATCTTCCATTAAGCTCTCCCAAACACCCAAGAAAAATTCATTAACAAACTAATGCTTTAAGGAGCCATGGGAAGTACTAAGGCACCATTAGGCACCTTCCTCCCTAAGTCCCCCTAAGTACTCTTAGGCCCCATACTTTGGAACTGAATTCAAAAATAACTTGGGCATATTTAGGCATGGTTGAAAGCTTAGAATTGTAGCTCTTCCTCTTAGCTTCACATGGAATCTTGAAGCACTTCAATTGGACACCCGAGCAAAAAGTTATGGCAAAAATACTATAGCATGTCAATGTTGTCGGGGTCTTGGTAATGTGTCACCGATAATGGCAATGTAGTGACAATGGTAACACTTCTGAGGTTCTAGATATGCCCTGTTGCTACACCTAGTTTCTATAGACACTTTAGGGGTATCAAACACCTCCTAAACACCCAAGGCAAGCCTCCATAAGTTCCAAAACTTCAAAACTACTACAATAGGCCATCTTGGTGCTAACCAAACAAAGCATGAGGTGCTTGAGTACACCACGCTAAGCCTTATATCAAACTAGTCCATCATATGCAAATTCTACCATAACCTATGCATATCTTCCAATCTACTTGAATGAGTGTAATTACTAAATCCCTTACCTCAATTAGGAAGAACAAGCAAGAATCAAGCATCCACAAGCAATAAACACTCCACTAGGGTGCTCTTATGGTTCTAAGAAAATTCCAACATACAAGCCACCAAATTGAGCTCAACCAAGCTAGATCCAAGCTCATGGAAGCTCCAGAAACCAAGAACAACTAAAGAACAAATTGCCCCAAATTGGTTTAAATGCCCAACCTTGTTCCTAAAACCTCCAACTTTATTTTTAATGAAAAGACCCCATGCTTAAATAGTGCCATAACACTTGGCAATTTAGTCCAACTTTTTGGTTTCTTGTCACTTAGGTCCAAAAGAGCAACTTATGAACTTAAATACCAAACCTGTCACCTCGGGGTACAAAATCACCATTTTTGCCCCGGTGACACTTAGATGCCAAATTGAACAACGAACCATAAAACCTTTTAAAAACTTGTTTGACTTGCTTATTCAAACTAATTGAGGCATTAAACTAGGGTTTTTAACTTGTTTGACAAGTCTCACTTGGTCGTTGAAGGTCCACTGCCTAGAAAGCTGTAATAGGTTTTGTCGCCTCATTATCAGCCATAGTGACGTCAAATTCATGGGCCATTTATCAACATCACACTAGCAGCCCATAACCACATCATTCGACGACTGTACACAATAGACTAACTCGCTAAACTTTGCAAACTTCAAAGGCTAACTTTATCCAAGTGTTGAGTTCTAGGCTAACTTGCTTGAGTTAGTCAAGTTTATGGGTTATTTTTTTATTTAGGCCCTTTCTTTTTGCTACACCAATTCATATATTCATTAAACAGGTGTGCCAAATGAGTTCCAAAGTATGAAAATCATGCTTACCTTAGTAATCAAACTTTAGGTCTTGGAGAACCATTACTCATGGTTTTTCTAAAGTGGGATATGGTATCTAAGTACCTAAAATTTTGGAATTATTTGATTCATGTGTATATCAACTCTTACAGGACTAATAATATGGAATCGCCTGGAATTAAATGGAAAATCGGACATAGTTTAGGAATTAAGCAAGTGATTAGGGAAAAGTGTAACCATAACACTTTGTGATGGCCATTCTATCATATCTTTCATAAGCTCTGAAAACTAACTTAGTAGATTAACCATATAATTGATATCTGATTGACTAATAGTTAGATAAATAAGCTTGCCGATGAGCCTCCTAAACATTCTAGGGTCTTTCAAACTTAGCCCTTCAATGGAGTTGAGCCTATGTTGTTGTTGAATAAGGAAGTAAGTTGATATGCTCATATTTATACATGTTTTCTCTATGTTTTTCCTTGACATTTGCTTGTGTTTTTCATATATGTTGGTGCTTAATTTCTTCATATTTTGTTTTTAGGTCATATTTTGTGTCTATTTGGCTTAAAAAGAGTTTTGTACAACTTTTGGAGCTAAATTGAAAGTTTTGGCAAAAATTGGATCAAACATGGTCTGGATCACACCCATGTCAACTATAAACACGCACATTTTCCTCTTTAAACCTAACCATGTTTATTGTCATGCCCATGTTCTTAACCGTGTCATTAAAGTATGTGATTTGTACATTCTAGAGGTTGAACACGGCCTTGAACACAGCCATGTCACAAACTGTGTTTGCCTACTATTAGGGTTTTTTTTAGTTAATTCGGTAGAAGAAAAATAGAAGAGAATGGGGGAGGCAAGAGTATAAAGAAAAAAAGTTAAGTTTTGATAGAAGAAGGCTGTTGGGGGTAGTTCTAATGATTAACATCAATTAATGCACATCAGATCAAGGATTCCTAAAGGACAAATAACTCAAAGATGGAGACTTCTTTTCCTAGATTTTCTTTGTTTCTATTGTTTTTATTTTTCACCATGATGAACTAAATTGTTAGCTCATACTTAGAATAGATGAACCCTGGGATGATATTGTGATTGTTAAAATTTTGGTTTAATATGATTATGACTTTCTTACGATCTATCCATTGTGGTTTGTTGTGTTGATTAATAGTAGCTAACCTATTAATTCAATATGGGATGATGAACATATGTAGGTAATATCCAGTATATTTATTGTGGATCACTGTTGGGCATAAAGGATATTGTCACAGTGGGGAATAATAGATGTGATATAATACCTTTAGACAATGGTGAAACCTAGCACTTTGGTAGTAGTACAGTTAAAGCATTCTTAGGAAACACAGTAGGACTAGCCACCCTATTAGTGACTTAAGAATAGAGTTAGTGAATGGGAATAACAGGGAGGTAATTTTAGTTAGGTAGTATTCCATGGTCCAAGTTAATCATATGCCTGTTAAACTAAAGTAAGAATAACACAATAGATTTCTAGGGGGATTCAATTCTAAGTATGACACATCTTATTATTGATAGTCTGATTATTTTTCACTACTGGTAATTAGTTAGTTAATTATTTTTTCTACTTTAGTTAGTTAGTTCAATTAGTAGTTAATTAGTTAAACAAAGCTTTTTAATTGTTGGTAAGATAATATAGAAAGGTTGAGTACGGTAAACAACTCCGTTCTTTGGAAAAAATGATCTTCGTAATTACCACTGCTATACTTTAATGATAGGTGCACTTGTCTGTGAGTTCACATATTCATAATTATAGAGAGATTTGACACACCTACATTATTCATCAGTGTAGTGGGAAAAGCTGTGGACTAAAACACACCATAATGATAGCCAAACGCTATCGTCTCTATCTGGCCGAACTCCCTGCCACAAGAATGGCCAGAAGAAGCTGGCGCTACCCGAGAAAAGGTATGATCATGCACCTCGGGAGATAGCCGAAGAGCT